>JBBPLN010000022.1:0-68703 GCA_038089815.1 Sutorius eximius | reverse complement strand
TGATATGGTTGACGTCGGTCGTGCTAACACGCAAGCGGATGTTCACCGTACTGGGTCATCCGCAACTCAATCCACTACGAACAACACTTCAGCGGCCGCCATCGCTGCAAGCAACAACGTTACTACTGCCGGCACCGGCAGCCTTCCCGCTGGATGGGAGGAAAGGTACACCCCCGAAGGACGCCCATACTATGTTGACCACAACACCCGCACGACTACTTGGGTCGACCCTCGCCGCCAGACAATCATCCGTGTCATGGGACCCAATGGCCAAAATACATCTCTCCAGCCACAGGCTATTTCTCAGCTTGGACCTTTACCCTCTGGATGGGAAATGCGCCTCACCGCAACTGCTCGGGTGTACTTTGTCGATCACAACACCAAGACCACCACATGGGATGATCCCCGTCTTCCATCGTCTTTGGACGCAAACGTGCCACAATACAAACGCGATTTCCGCAGGAAGCTCATTTACTTCCGCAGTCAGCCCGCTATGCGTGCGCAGCCAGGTAATTGCCAGATCAAAGTCAGGCGAAACCACATCTTCGAGGACAGTTACGCGGAGATCATGAGGCAGACGCCCAATGATTTGAAGAAACGTTTGATGATTAAATTCGACGGTGAAGATGGCTTGGACTACGGTGGCCTTTCTAGGTGCGTCAAGAGCATAGATCATTGATGTTAAACTGACATCTTATCAGAGAGTTCTTTTTCCTTCTCTCGCATGAGATGTTCAACCCATTCTATTGTTTATTTGAATACTCCGCGCACGATAATTATACTCTCCAGATCAATCCTGCGTCAGGTGTAAACCCTGAGCATTTGAATTACTTCAAGTTCATTGGACGCTGTCTTGGGCTCGGTATCTTCCACAGACGCTTCCTCGATGCATACTTTATCGTCAGCTTCTACAAGATGATTTTGAGGAAGAAGGTCACGCTATCTGATCTGGAATCCGTTGATGCAGAACTTCACCGCGGTCTCACATGGATGCTGTGAGCTTCCTGCATACCTTGTCTTCTTGGACGCTCATTCCACACCCAGCGAAAACGACATTACGGATATCATCGACGAGACGTTTACCACATCTGAGGAACGGTTCGGAGAGCTCGTAACGATTGAGCTGAAGCCTGGAGGTGCGGACGTTCCTGTGACCGAGGAGAACAAGAAAGATTATGTCGACGCCGTGGTGGAGTATCGTATCTCGAAGCGCATCAAGGATCAGTTTGAAGCTTTTATGTCGGGCTTCAGCGAGTTAATTCCACAAGAGCTAATCACGGTCTTCGATGAACGGGAGCTTGAGTTGCTGATTGGTGGAATGTCCGAAATCGATGTGTAAGTTTCCGTGTTTTCATTGCGACACATTACGAAACTTGGCCTTTTAGTGACGATTGGACCAAACATACGGACTACCGAGGCTACGAGGTGAACGACGAGGTAATCCAATGGTTCTGGAAGTGTATTCGTAGTTGGCCACCCGAACGCAAATCTCGATTGCTGCAATTTGCAACGGGTACATCGCGTATACCTGTCAACGGCTTCAAAGATTTACAGGGCTCGGACGGGCCGAGGCGCTTCACAATCGAGAAATCTGGCGATCCCTCACAATTGCCAAAGAGTCATACTTGTTTCAACCGCATCGATTTGCCACCGTATAAAGACTACGCTAGTTTGGAGCACAAACTTACGCTTGCAGTAGAGTAAGTTTATTGTTTACTGCAAATTTGTCTAGGTCGTTGACGTCCACAGGGAGACCGTTGGATTTGGTCAGGAATAAGCGTCGCAGACAGAACACCCTATTTACCCATTTCCGCGTTTCGTGTATTTCCGAGGCTGAACGACATTCTATCTCACCTGTAATCTTACTGGGACGTATTGTTGTTTGTATGTGGACTCGGTCTGCCTTGATCCTGTCAAGCTTATCATATTCCGTGTTACAACGCCAAGCAATATCCGAGTGGAAAAGCGTCTAGAGTATGTCCACACAACCGCCCATGATGACGACTTCATCGCTTCTCAAACGCGAACCCAATATAAATGTCTGGCACCCCAGCGTCAGGAGTGTTTCATCGAGAAACGCTAGCGAAACAGCTCACTTGCGGCTTCCCACTGATTCTCGTCCATCGCACTCTCGCCGTTCGCATCCACAACCTTCATGCGTACCATGAGATCCTTGAACTCCTCTTGCTCGGAGTGTTCCGCGAATATTTGATGGAATTCTTCTTTGTAAATCGGGTAGAGGGAATAATCGGCGGCCAAACTGTAACGAAGGTAAGAAAGCTGGCCATATGGAAGGATAGGAAAGGCAGGTGGTTTCGTGAATCGACAGAGGGAGGAAACCCACCCTACGAAGTTGTCCCAATCTACAATGTATTCTGGTACGTCCTCAACGGCGTCTTTGAGGAAAAAGTAATAACGATGGCCGAAGAGCGGGCGGGTTTGCCGATCTTCAAAACGGATCTTGTATACTGAATTACCAAAGGAAAGGTCAGTTGCGGAAGGCGGAAGAGCGTCTAGCCGCCCTCTGAGGTCGTGTTATTTCGATACATAGTCGAATGAGAAAGTGCATACAATAATTGATCGGCGTTGGGAATCGTGCCGAGAAATACCCCACCCTTGCGGAGGTACTGGCTCACGTTTTGAAGCATACACCGCGTTTTTTGCGACGTCTCAAATGCATAGTGCATACAGAACTGCATCGAGACGACATCGAACGGTTGCGCGAGTCGCTCTGGTGGGAAAGCTTTTGAGAGAGGTTCTGTATAACAGTCGATTGCAGCGAAGGTAGCGTCAAGACGCGGATGAGGCATCGTCTGCCATCTCTCACGGGCTTGAGTGATGGAAATGTCGGCGATGTCTACAGATATTACCGTATCATCGGTGAGACGGATTGGTCAGCGGGGGAGGCTGATAACCACTTGCCGGCGCAGACCAGCTCTTTAACCCGAGCCTTTGACCATTTAGTAAGGTCACCACCCTTGCCGCAACCGAGATCAAGGACCTTTCCACGGCCTCTGCCCGATCCGGAGGATTGCGATACGACGGAAGAAGAGAGGGCAGGGTGGGCAAAGCGCGTGATCAGCACTGATTTTACCCAATTATTGAAATATTTGAGGCCGATAATGGGGGATTCCATGCGCTGCTTGACGCCTACTTCAGGGCGCATATTGTCTGCACGGAGGAAAAGAGACGAGTCAGAGATGCGGAGAGAACTGCACGAGACACTCACAATGATCAATCACTTTGCCCACGTCGCCAGCATGGCGTTTTGCTGGGGGATTGTCCGGAGACTTACTGCGGTCCCGTTTGCGCTTGGAGAGGAGAAGTTGTGTGCCAACACCACGGTAGTGTCGATACAACTCCATTTCCCGCGGTGTCATCGGGATAAGTACCGAGCCCGCGGGGGTTTTGCGGTTACGAGGGTTGTATGGGATAGCGGATAGCGGTTGCGGTGGTGGCATCGAATGGGCAGTGTGAGGTTCTGAGGAGGAAGAGGGAGGCCTGACGGGTGACGGGGGGAGGACACGCGGAGCAGAGGAGGAGGCAGACTCGGCCTGGAAGTGTGGACGAGATGGGGGAGGATGAGGAAGGCGTGAGAAATGCTGCGATTGTCCATCCTCTTGAGATGTATCCGTCCGGGGAATGTCGAGCACTGGGAGATTGCTCCGACGCCGCAGCGACGGTGCACCAGCCAGCCTGTCTACTTCCCCACTCGGGCCCATCGCCGGAGGTAACGATGACACAGGCGATTGGATGTCGGTACCCAGCAACAGATGCGACAAGCTCGAGGGCCGCGCTGAGCTTGGTGTACGGGGCTCCTGGGGCTCCGAGTTGAGCAGGACTGCCAGATCGGTTGCTCGACGAGTTACCGTCGGACTGTTGGTTGCTCGCGAGGAAGACGGGCGTGACGAGGAGGAGGGGTCAAAAGAGTGTCTTTCATGCCTGTCCAAGTCGGCGTCGTGAACGTGGGTTGGAAGGGGCTTTGACTGGGACACCGGCGAGTTCAGGGCTGCGTCTCGAACTGGATCAAAGGCTGGCATCGGAGAGCGATATCGATCCTTGTGACACAAATATGTTCAAGTAGTCAATGAATCATCACCCAGTGGTCTGCGAGGAATCCCAATGAGAACGAGTTCGTCGTCGTCGTCGTTGTCGTCGTCGCAAGCGCTGAGGCTCACTGAGAACAGCTGGTTACTCCCGTATGTCTTATGTAATACAACATATCCTAGCTTCCACATTCGCCCGGCGAGAAAAGAAAACCATGTCTACGGTCTCCCGCTGCGTTTTTCGAGCCATTGAGATATGTCCGTTGTCGAACGCTAGACATGCAATTCAATCAGGGTTCATCCACACGAGCATTGTGGCTCTATCGTTCCCGGAAACCCACCTCAATCCAAGCAGTAGATGCTCGCAGAGAGTCGAGTGTTTGCGCAAGCGCAAGATGATATCGTGAAGTGTCTTTACGCTGTGTCTTTTCAAGCACTTGACAGAGCGTCAGAAACACGACAAACATACCTCAAAGAATTTAATAATTGCTTCGATATCGTCCTCAGTGTTCAGGTTGTCAAGCGTGGCCTGTCAGCACAAGTCAGGAAAAATATCCATCTGGAGGTGGATTCACGCACTGAGATAACGTTTTTGAAAGAAAAGTTTCCCCTGTATCGCTCCTCGAACTGTGGCACGGTAGATCAATCACATCCCCACTCAAATAATACTGACGCACGACTTCAAAATTATCCATGAAAAATTTAGCCGATCTTCGCCTCGTCCCGTGGTTCATCTGTTGGCCACGGGTAAAGTACACAATGTCCTGATTTCTGGCTTTGTCGAGGACAAAACGTTCAGTATCGGCGTTGCATGATTCGTCCTTGCTTGCACACATCGCATACCTGCTCAGGATAATAGAAATGAATACCAACAACGATAGACCAGCCCACGCACATTGCAGATATACCAACCGAGGGTAGCGTGGTCCCGTTCTCGTAAAGATCTTTGACGAAATTATATTCATCCACACCCCCATATTTCACAGCCTGGCAATGTTCAGTTCTCGCCAACAAACACAGCGTGGAACGGCTTACGCACGTTTATTGCAGCTGTTCTGAACAAATCCACAGGGATCTTTGACTCATCTTTGGTAGCCATGTAGTCCTTGAACATGTCCCTGAGCGTGTCAATGACACTTCTCCGAGGTGAACTGTACGCTTATGCTGTGGATCGATGGTCACATACGCTTGATCGCCTGCCGTAGCTGCTTGTCCGATAGCTTCCGTTCGGAGTTGCGCAATGTCTACGGATTCGGACGGTGAATACTCGTAGCCTAACCTATCCACGATTGGTCTGAAAAGACTCTGTATGAAATGGAAGTTTGGTCATGGCAACATGGCCATAGAATCGTAGCACTTACCCTTCTAAATTCATTCAAACCTCGGACGATCCCCTCGTTTTCCCACCATGTTGACACCAGGACAGCCAAGTTTTCAGTGATACTTTCCCAAACCAAAACTGTCCAGTCCACCATCCAGATCAGCGAAGTAGCATGCCCCCAAAACATAAAGACTGACACTCAGCCTCATTCCTGAATATACCCACCACTGTAAGTGCACTGCTGACGGTAGCGTGTCCAGACTTGGCGAGTGCCATTGTGTCATGAACTAGCCCTATGCGATCATTGAGGGAGAAGATAGCATCACTCTGAGCCGCTTCACGCGCGATACGAGCCAGCCTCTCCTCAGGGTAAAGTACCCTATCTATCTGCCTATCAGGAGAGAGACGGGGAAGACAAGGGCAGCCAATGCGTACAAACGCCATACGTCCCCGCATTAAGTTTGTATGGTTTACTTGTGTCGATCGTCAGAATAGTCTCACGGGAATGAAGCACTGCGGTCTTGTCGACCAATGGTTTCCCCGTTACATCGACGGTCAAGATAGAGAGAGGGATAGTCCTATCGGCATCAATAAATGGCGTAACGCATGGAGGTGACATAAAGATACCAAGTGGTTTGATTATCTTTATGTTCGGCAGGACCAGTTTCAAGGTATCGATCTTGACGTATTTTGACTCCGTCTTTCGTTTCCGTGACACTGAGCACGGGGAATCCTATCTGTGAAATCCAGTCAGTTGGTAAATAACGAATAGACATTAGACCCGTCGACATTCCTTCATAATCCAATTTTCCATCATTTTCGATACGTCTACGCCTGCTCCACCCGGGACGCGTGTGGCTTTGTTAATCCCATCCCACAGATCTTTCGTGGTCGTATTCCCATAAAGGTGGTCCTTGAGATAAATTGAAACGCCTTTCAGGAAAGTATCCTGTCCGACGAAGTTACAAAGCATGCGAAGAACTGAGGATGGTTAATAGTCTCAAAAGGACGTCTGCGATAACCTTACCGGACGCTGCTTTAGCATATGACAACGAGTCGAATATCTACAGCATGTCGTCTATTTTGTGGGCAAACCATGCACTGTTCAGGCTTACTTGGTTAATTTGATTTGCGTCGGGACACTGGACCTCGATCGGATGGGAAGACAGCTTAGCGTCAAGGTTGAGAGCGTCATTCAAGTGTTCTGTAATGAATTTCGAGTCGACCTTCCACTCAGGGTAGAGACTAAGCAAAAGGATCAAATGAAAGACTGCGTGCAGCCGAGACGATCTTACTGGTCTGGAAGCGGACGTCATCAAGACGTCAATAAAGTACTGCACGAAGAGATTAAGAGACATACCGACGACGATGACTTCACCCATCTTGAAAGCGTGTAAATAATCCGCAAGAATGTAACATGAGCACCTACCAGGGTGGCAAAACCTTCATTCAAATACAAATAGTCCCACCACTCCATTGTGGCAATATCTCCAAACCTCAAGGGGGATTGGACACCATGGAACACCAATGTAAACAGAACTTACTAACCACATATGAGCCACTTCATGTGATTGGAAAACGGTGATACGCTGCTTCGTCGCCATATCGGGCCGATCCAAATTCATAAGAAATGCGCTCGTACGCCCAGTGATAAGGCCCTACCAACGTCATGAGACTTGAAATGACATAGAGCACTACATGTCGTTACCCAGTTCTCCATGGCGCCAGCATCGAAGTCGTGAGCCTTGAGAACATTCATTTATGATGGTTCGGAGACAAATGTGTTGAGTGTCTCACCACCAGAGTGTCTAGTTTTGGGAGGGGATACTCGATATCGAAAATTTGTTCGTAGATGGGAAGGACTTTAGCCTTGACATCGAGCGCGTGTTGTGCGCGAGCGACGACATCCGGAGTCCCTGGAAAAAACAGATAAACCGACACAATCGCGGCGGCCGGAACGCTAACCATATATACGGAGTGGTCGAACTTTCCCTGTCAGTGGACTCTTGTACGAGCTCTCCAGATGACTGAACTGTCCGTTGGCGTAGGCCACAAGGTAGGTTGACATCTACGACAATTGGTCAGCTGTGGAAAATAACCTCACTCCAGGTAATCTCACGAGGGGAGTTGTGTCGAACTGGGTGATCTTCCACTCATCCTTGTCATATTTCTCAACGCCGAGGGTAGCAAAGAGCTTCGCTAGAGTTGTATCGTTGTAGTCGACCGTTTCGGGTTTGTAGACTTCCTCAGAAGCCACGGGCATATTGCTTAGATTGGTGGTATTTATTCGAGATATCATCGTGATTGTAAATGTGGCCTTGAGGGAGGGTTCGTCCCAGCAAGGAAATGCGCGACGAGCAGCCGTGGGCTTGTGTGGCGGATCCATTTAGACTGGATGCTTCTTAAATGGAGGGTGGCGTACCTCAAACTGCGTGAGACTGTACACCTTCTTTTCCCCATCGTCCTCGTAGGTGGACTTGTAATACCCCATCATCGCACCGGTTAGTTCACCCGAGAAAGCGATAGCCAAAGTGGCAGTAGTGTTGGCAGGTAGCGCCGTAGGAAAGACGAGAGTGCCTCGCTCCGTCTTAGGATCAATAGTCTTTGATGTGACATTGACCTGGTGCATCCTGAGATCATCAGAGTACAGCGATATGTCGGACAATTCTAGGTCTGCCACGTTGAAGGTGAGGGCCGAGGTCCTTTCCATGATCTTCAGTCTGGTATCCTATTGTAAGCATGAACATGCGAAGAACAGAGCTTGCTTGCCTGATCTTCACGAGACCTTCAAATATCTCCTTCTTGAGGTCCGTTTTTACGGTAAGATCATAGTGCGTCGGTCGGACATTCGATGGCAAACGAAAATCACCGTTAGACATGGTGGAGAAATGGCACGTCGTGAATACGGGAAAGTTTCCTGGACGTAGCGATGTGCGTGTTATAAAGTATAGCTTCCGACGGCAGAAAAAGGTCGCATGACCCAGAGTGCGGAATATGTGGCTTCTGGACACCGAGGATGCCATTCAATGGTCGCGTATACCAACCGTGACGCTCCGTCGAATGCACCAAGTTGCTCACTGGAATTGAAACTTTCAATCTTGAGCAGAGTTCGTCTGGTCTTCGAATCGCAAAAGCAACTTGTCAATTCTCTCGCACTACCGAACACACGATGCCGGCATTAACACCAATCCTCGTTTAGTATCGTACACCCCTAGGCATTTATACGGCGGTAGCGAAGGACCGGTTGCAACGGAACAAGGGACTTCGGAAATATCCTCGCGGATACATTCTGATCATGTTCCTTCAACAGTTTTTGTAACAGCACTGCAATACCGTCGTTGCAGTCGATCAGCTCTTCCCAACAGTGAGTGATAGCTTGGCCGTTCTTGTAGTAATCTTCCTCGAGGCGTACCAGTCCGTTGAAATACTTTGCACTACAGCGGATCGTTACCAAGGTGTCTGTTTCAGAGGGCGAAAATTTTACTTCTCGATGACCATGCCTCTCAGCTCATCGAGGACCTGATGGACGAGTTCGTCTCGACCATGCTGGGCATCTTTTTTGATATTCTTGAATTTATCAGAGATACTCTTGATGATTACCTGGCAGATCGATCAGTAATGCCGGCGAACAACGCAAACGACGGTCCAAGTACAGCTTGAATTTCATTGAGTACCTGTGAGCTGTTGATTCAGGCAGGCCAAGGGGTGGTATGGGGGTACCCACCTCCACGATGTCTTGGATTCCAGCATCATCAAGAGTTTGATGGTACACCGAGGCTTCGACATGGGCTGCGGATCGGGTTATCACAACACACCATAGGAACAAATCTTACCCTGTGTCGACGCCGAATTTCGTAACGTGGTCTGCGAAGCAGTTCGATCAAGTGATCCGCGCCTCGCAATCATAGTTCCCGCTGGTATCATGAGGGGAGAAAGTATATTACTCTCGGAGGGTGAAGGAGAACGACGGCTTCGTGCGGTGTTCATTGATGGAACTCAACACTATGGGTTTGCGAGAAAGACAACGTAACTAACCTCGATGAGCCGATGTGCGTCTTGGGTGTCACCTTCCCGTCCAAAACATACTCGATAGGAGACGCGAAGGTGACGTTTCGTCGTCTATGCCGAGGGGACGCGACGAAGGTGGGTTCTTCCAAAGTGATGCGGTCGGCCTCGGAAGTCCTGGACTTCGTTTGATCAATCGCCTCTGAACGCACAGAACCAACGGACGCCTTGCGGGGTTCACCCCCTTCTCGAACCGGCGAATCGTCAATAGTGAGATCAATAGTGGCAGCTTCTTTGCGAGATGTGGATTCCATGATCAGTGGGGATAGCTGGATAACAATAATAATTCAGTATGTTGCAGTGAAACCAGGCCAATTACCTCCACGGGGTCCATGCTTTTTGGCAAGCAGACCGGGTACTCAATGGCTTCTTGAAGCCGGTTAATATCGTTGTCTGTGGCACGTGGATTCGACACAAGGAGATGATCATCCATGGTCTCTTCGAGTTTGACACGGGATTGTACTGCTGCCACTTGCATCGCATCTGAAGTGGCTTGTTGGCCGGAATCAGAGGCTCCAGACTCTTTGGCCGGTTGGTTCGATCCGGGGGAGAGGATGTTCCGGGTCTACAAACAGTAATTCCATGACGTCAGATGCGGATCTAAAAAGCTGACCTTTAGTATTTCTGGAGATAAATTCGTCTCTTGAGTGATATATTCGGTGCTTCCTAACTCGCCTGAAGGCTATATAATGGCAAAGATCTATTCGACGTCGCATAAGATCACGGAAGTAGCATTACTTACCGGGCAGCCATTGCTCTTCAGAGGAGGGGGTTCGCTGCTCAGAATTGGTGGCGTGCTGTGAGTGGCCTTGATGCCAGTGTCTTGTTCAGAGGAGGCGGCTAATTTCATATCCTCCACACCACGAGTTGATTGACGGTCTGCTGCTATCCCTTTCCGAGTCTTTCCACGCTTGACATTGGCTCGAGTGGGGCCTGTTGCTGGTACTTGTCTTTTTTTGATCCTCGACGACCTGCGAGCCTCTTGGAAAGTTGACTTGCGTTCTGGGAGTTCGTCGAAATCAACCTTCATCGGCTCAGTACCGGAAGAATCTCTTTTATCCGGCTTCGTGTATCTCTTCACCCGAGAAATAGAAGCAGCTGCTTGCGAAGTGTCGTCAGATTTGACTCTATCCTCTTTCATCCCGAGCCTATCATTGCAGCTCTTCTTGCGGGGAGGCGTGAATTCGTCATCGACTTCGATGGCGGCCTTGCTTGACCACTTGATTGTTTCCCTCTTACGACGGTTTCCAGCAACCTTGGGCGGGGCGCTCGGATCCTTCGTGGTCCCAATACGGGAGCTGAGCCCTGTCGGAGGCTTCCCTACCGAGGCTGTGATACGTTCCGCGCCTAAGAAACCGCATCCATCAACATGCGATTTCTTCGGCCTGTCCTTACCAACCAAAGCCTTGGATAGACCGTTATCGGCTTCCTGGCCGGTTGTGGCAAGCGGGATATCAAGATTGGACATCATCTTCGGAGAAACATTGATCTGTGTGCTTGATGATGAACCAAATATCGGTGAATCCGCAGTCAACGTTGGTTTCACAGTCTCAGGAGATTTTTGGACGACTCCTTCCGCATGCCCTCCGGTTTTCGAGACGGACACCGAGGATTCTTTGATTCCCGTAGCGGAGATAGCATTGGGACTTCCACTGGACCACAAACGTTGTATTTCGTGCTGTGTCGGTTTCAACTCGTGATTGCAAGGTGCAGTTACTTCGGTCGCTATTTGCTCGATGACCGCCTCGTTATCGGGCTCGAATTCGGATATTTCCGAGAGCTTGTCGTCGTCGTCGTCGCCAAGTGATTGTATTACTGTGGTCGAATTCCCTTGAGAGAAGGGTGATGTGAAATCCTGAATGGGCTTTGACGTTGCGCCGGCAGGAGAGAACATTCTGGCCCTTTTTACGGCGTCCGAGGCTTCTAGGACCGGGTTCTCGCCTTGGCGCACGGGTTTCGAATTTAGCATAGGAGAAGAGTCCTCATCTCTAACGTGGAGCGCTGGGACGGCTTCGCACGTGGTCAAGTCGTCAATATCAGTTTTGTAAACTGGAAAGACGGTTTCATCGACAGGGTGAAAAGGCAATGGGGACAGCGGATTTTACCTTGGTTAACGCGTTGGACTTTACCCTCGAAACTCCCCGCCGGCGGTATTGGAGAACTGTCGTCTATAAATTTAAACCCAGAACCAATCGAAATACTTTTGCGCTTTCTTTGTACTCTTGTCAACGGATTGAGGAAGCTCAATTTTCCCTGCGATCAATGAATAAGTTGCCCAACCTGTAGGAATTTATTACTCTTACCACACCACGTCGTCGTAACGCCTCCATAAATCTCCTCACGACGTCACCTTGCAACAGAAATTTTGCATAGAGGTGGCTTCCACCGGGGAGTTTCATTTCAGTATCAGCAACTAACGGCGGTGATTTCAGATAGACCATGACGAGCACTTTTCCTTTTGGGACATTTTGCTCTGAATTATCAAGCGTGATTGTGCGGATGTGGGAGTATGGTACTTGTAGGCTTTCACATGTGTCGTCCTATTCAAAAAGATGGTGAGGTGGAAAACGATCAGAGGTAACAAAAATTACATTCTCAGCGACGACGTTCGCAAAGAAAGCTTGTTTATCCATGATCAACCTATCGGTCGCAAGTGGCTGGGGGAAGACACGTCCAGAGACCTCTATCTCATCGACGGAAAAGGGTTGTGGACTGGGAACGGGCATATTAACATTGGAGCTTCAATGAATGATCCACTCACTAGGTAATGTCACTGCTTGCGAGAGCGTCAGTGATCTGGGCAGCAACATCATCCCACTGCGTGCCAGATGCCGATTTTATGATATCAAGTAACTCCGCACTGCATTTGAATAACTTCGGGGAGCCTAGGACTTCTTTCACGAACTTGGCCCTTTTGAATTTTCCTTGCGAAGTGTTGTGGATGGGGGGAAGAAGCCGAACAAATAACATCAACAACGCCTCTAGGAGAAGGTAATCTGGAACGGAAGATCATGGTCATTACGTTTGAGGATGTGGGTAACCAGTACCTTTTGTTCTTGATATAGCAAACCCAAGTCGCGCACTAACGAAGTGTCATTTGGATCTGATTCATAGATAGGAAAAGGAAACCAGATATATTACCCGCCCAAAACAGCACTACGTCGAAGCGCGTTCTGAATAGCAACCTGCCTGACAGCCGTTTCCGTTAATGTATCGTATGCCTGAGAAAAGACGTTTATATCAAGAATGTCGCGCATATATGCGACTTTTTGCAGAAATAATCTACCCACCGACAAGCAAAGCGGTATGCTGAATACTGGCAGTCCTCGTCCGGGATCAGGAAAGAAGAATTCGCAAATGATCCGGTACAAAACTTCCCAATCTGCGCTATCAGAGCCGACATTGCCTGGATCTTCTGAGTGACATTTGTTTCAAAACCCATATTTATATACACACCGCCGTCACTTTGATCTAGGAAATCCTGCGTGATATGTTAGTTGTCCGTCTTTGGGGTCAGCCCACCGCGATCTCACAAGGACACCGGACAAGACGACCTTCGCGGTTTCATCCCACGATTCAGCCAACCTCTCGTCCTCAGCATTGTGAGCGTCGCAAAGTTTTCCCAATACTGTGGAGAGGACAGAAGAAGAAAGTTGCAACGCAGGGTGGAGACAGGTATTATATAGTGGAAGAAGTGGCTTGCGGAGCACAGTGCCAAGCTTCCGGATCATCTGAACAGAAGGGGTCGAGGAATTCTGCAGAGGCATCGATCGTATATGGGTCACGACAATTGACGTGCACGCACCAAAAGTACCAGACAAGATGCAAGATGATTGAATGCATCATGAATGTGGCTTTCGACGCCCTTCTTGCGTAAGGCTTCTCTGAGCTCGTCGATAGCTTCTGGGACGCTGAGCATACCGAACAGCTCATCAACGTCTACGGAGAAGGGAGATATCCCGCGTATGTAGTCACGTTATCCGGCTGATCTCACCACGTGATCATTGATTTTAGTCATGTGACCAGTGCGCGGGGTTCAAAGGACACGACGCGTAGATAATGCTGCGGCAATCATTTGGAACGACCACTCTCCCACTTCATCTCCGCCTCGTGCTACCTTTCTCTGATGGAATCACTGGAGGTAGACGTGAAGCCGACCATTCCAACAGACGACATTCCAGACAAGAGTTCGCTTTCAGCTGTTGGCAAGCTCAAGCAGTCAAGATACGAGGATGTATGGCCTGAGGACGTGCACGCCGCCTTCATGGAAGGTCAGTTCTTTGTCTTTAGTAGTCTATCATTCTGCAATAACGATTAGCGGTTGCCTTGTACCCCCCAATGGGCAAACGGCGACTTAAATACTATCGGGTATCTACGCATGACGATGAACACATATCGGATGGCAACCGAGCTAAATCGTTTGGACGTTGCCAGCTTATTCAATCCTACATTCTTGAGAAAACTGGCAAGAATCGTTCCAGGAAGCAGGTCTCTAGTCACCTCCAGAGATTGAAAAAAATCCATAAGGACAACCCTGCCAGTTTGTCTTGCGTTATTATCGTCGCAAATCGCGTTGCTTAATTTCCTTTTCAGTGCGACCGCTCTTCTCGGAATGGTCTCAGCCTCCCCAGGAGCATTGTCATGCGCCACAGGCCGCAGCCGCATCTTCTCAAGATATCTTCGCAAACACTTCTTTTAACACGCGGCACCTAAAGAGTAATTTCGACCTCAGTACCCTTAGTCTCCAGAACACGGATACAGATACCGATGGTTCCTCCATGCTCTCCTATCCTTCAGAAACATCATCCCTTAATGACAGTCCATGCGATGCCCTTGATTTGTCCTCGAATTTCCACGACCAATCCCCATTTTCTGTCCCACAGGAGTTTCTTTCCCCACAACAGTACTCGGGGGGCACCGTGCACTCTTCCGATTACGACTACCTTTCCGAGCTGCAGGACCCGTTACTGTTCAAAAATACGATAAACGGAGGGTTTCGGGCTAGTTCAGCATTCAACACATCCGCGTTTTCGATTTCAATGCGTCGCCTTACTTCAAAGCTTCCTATACAGGGTCGACAAGTGGACTCGGGTTCAACCGCGCACCTTTCTCATGTGCCTCACTCTTCGGGATTCCAACCGGTACATCCGTGGTTTTGTCACGATGGCTCGGCAAATGCCATTCCCTGCGATTCTACCCACATCCCAGCCCAACGCGTGATTCCTCCGTCATTCCACCCGCTTCATTTGGTCCCGCTAGAAAAACAGAGACTTGATTCTGGTCTCGCATACGACTGGGTTTGGCCACAAAACCCAGACTTGTCCCTTGGCTCTCGAGAAGGCACCTTTGGCGAGGTCCGCCTTCGGTACCCTCTAGCAACGTACCAATACAATCCCACGTGTCCGGAAAGGAGGACCGACACCACTGGCCGCCACAGCTCCCCCTCTGAAAGCGAAATATTACGGCTTCCCAAAGAGGTCTCTTACTCGTATGCAGTTTCTAGCCCTGCGACCGTATCAGAGAACGTTTCCAGCGAGAGTGCAATCGATTTCCTCGGACAGGCCGAACCCGGACCATCCGAAAATTTTGCGTCACCTCTTGTGGTCCGACCTACGCCCGTATACCCAATTTCATACGTTCACTCCAAGATTCATTCTGGCGCTGGCCACACGCCATCCCTGAGTCCTCCTCCCTAAAACATCATCCACAGTCGCTCGCAGCAACTCTAAATCAGATGTCTAGACAATAACACTTTGTATCACTGTTTTGCGGCTTTTCACGTCACCATCGCATGTCTTTCCTAGATGGAGTATACATACTGTAGCTTTGAACTAGTTCACGTACCATTAATTGTATGGGCATGTTTGGTACTCGTGTAGAACTTAATTAAGCATAGACTATCCGTGTGGCCAGCGTGCGCACCGTTGTGCCGTCGTTCGACTATCACACTGTCATCGCAGGTTCCAGTGGAAGTCAGCCTTGCAAGATCTTCTAGTCTCTCTGGCTTTTACAAGCGACTATGGAACCTCGCATGAATGCAAAGCTCGCTCTAGCCTCACTGAAGGTACAGTATCATCCATGCGGTGACCTAGTGTCTAGTTGCTTGAACCTTGACGATGATGATTATTTGGTCATCACAGCCCCCAAGAATCAAAAGGCAGCAGCTGCGAAAGGTCAGCTCGTTCTGACATCGTCAACGCTCAACAACCTGAATCACCATTCCAGTACTCCTGGTTACCGGATGTCCTGCGGTTGAAAGGCAGCGTGCGTCAAGTAGCCATGATGCCGACATTTTCACGCGTTCAAGAAAGACATGTAGATAATACCCCGTATTCTCGGTCCCGTCATCACGGTTACGATTTTCTCTGTCGTAATTGCGTTTGCACGGTCGCAGGGTAATACGATCGAGCTCGCGAATTCGGTTGTCCCTTTACTTTCCGTTGTGGTGAGCAGGTACTTGGGGCCGGATACGATTCTGATTACTGACTTATTTCTCAAAAGGTTGGTCTCATTTTGGTGTTCAGGTGAGTTCTCGCCCACACCTGCCACAGAACATGGAATGCGACCTGCACTAGAAATGGGTATGTCTCACAGTTAGAGGCACAGTATCACCAACGTGAGGGGCACTAATCCACTCATAGCACTTCTTATGATCGTTACTGGGAGGGCAGGAAATGTTTTTCGACTCTTACGGCCAACGTACGAAGTTGCACGCCACATTTCTCACCCTTCTCACACAAAGATATTCTTAGGTTCGCAATCTATCTCGCATGATCTGGGTCCATGTTGCCCTTCCTCCTAACGAGAATGGCGTGGCCAACCCCCAAGTCCGAGTTCGAAACCCGCAAACCACCCATGCTGACGTCAAACATCAGAAGATCCAGACGTTGCGATATTGTCTCGGCTTTGTTTATGCAGTAAAGCACTACCTACGTGGAGAAGACGGAGCAGATCATGGTGACTTGGCTGGTGTTTTGCCACCTCATTTCTCTTTGCACGGTGACTTAGGCTATACAACGAATGAGAGCCATTCGTCCGTGCCGTCGCATACAGCGATGCAAGGTTCTGCTTCGGATGCTAGCATCAGTGACGTGCGTTCTACAGATGCTACAAAGAGGGTCAAACGGAAGCGCAGCAAGAGGAACACAGAACCACAAACATGTACTCCTGGTCTCACCACGCCTCTTCTCAGTGACTCTTATCAGACCGTCGAGTTTCACCCATATGCTAATCGTATATCGATGCCACTTCCTTTAATGTTTGTATTTAAAAAATCACGTCCCCGACTCGTACCCAGCTCATGCTTTTTTTTTAATAGTATCGCCCATGAAATCACGAGCGCTATATTCAGGTTTAAACGGGAAGGTTTACTAGAGACAGTTGGTCCCGCTGGTAAGACCAACGCCTTGACTCCCAGTTATCGGACTCAAGCGCATTTCAATGGTTAAGGGACCAATGCGATTAGCGGATTGCATGTTACTCTTCTCTGTTGACTTGTTGCATGCTGAAGACGACTCGACAGGGTTCAGTCTATGGTTGATCAGATGACGTGTATGGAGCGGATTGCCAATTCACCCATTCCTTCCTTATGTAGGTTTGCTGCACCATGTCTCGCCATATTTCCGTTCAACCATACCTCGGCAGATGGAATTCACCTCAAACAATGTGTGACATTGTACCTTTTTGCTCTGCCTCTTACCCTGATGAATGATCTGGGCTGGAGGACAATCCCAATTGTTACTGTAGTCGCATTTACATTGATGGGCATTGAAGGGATCGCAGACGAAATTGAAATGCCCTTTGGTGAGCATACTCCAGATATCATTGTATCTTACTAATTGATGCGGACTTGTAGGTTACGACCCGCATGATTTGCCCCTCGGTGAGTGCGCATCAAGGTTTGCAAGCTTTCTTACCTAACATGAACAGATACCTACTGCGACGATCTGAAAGAAGAGGTGGAGTAAGTACATGGCAATAGTGCATGGACCCCGATGTCTTATTGTCTGGTACAGGTATATAATTGAGAGATTGGCAGAAGGTGGTCATGGTACCAGCGAATTTGATGACGGGGAGGGGGACGATTGACCGTAACATGTTTGTCTGTCCTACTTATTATCCCACAACCAAGTTTGGTTGATCCACTGGACTGCATCTATTACCCCCAAGAGATTATGGTGTAGATTAGGGAACTCTAACTAAACTCGGGGGTACAGAACTCTCCTGGGCCATACGGCTGTAAACGATGAATGAGAAGACTGGATCTACGTTGAAACTCTGACAAACCTTGGACGTTAATGCGGTCAAACCAGCAGAGTTTTCACTGGTATGCCGCCCACTTTGTGGCCCAGGCTTAAGTTTTCCACCTTTTGCAAACACGTCAAGCACCCTCTTCGTAGTTGCCGATGTGAGGTCCTCCTATGTTCATCATCAGTGCAAACTCGATTATCCCATTCCTGCGACCTACATAAAAGTCGTCATTGACAACCATCATTGGCGCGTTGCTACAAGCACCCTGACACTCCACTTCAATGACAGTAAACTTGCCATCCTTGGTTGTTTCCCCAGGTTTAATCCCACCAAGATGGGAACAGACGGTATCAAGAATTTCCGTTGACCCACGCAACATGCACGGAGTGGTAGTGCAAACCTGAACAAAATTCTCGCCGATGGGTTCGCTAGAGAGTCATATTCAATACGTCAACTTGAAGGGCCTGACCACCATAAATTGGCGCACCGGTTGAACATGGTGTAGAAGGTAGCAACTTCATACACACGCATTGGTGGCATTTCAAGGAGTTTTGCAACGTAGTTCATAACACTAATGCTAGTCCATCCTTTGTTCTGCCGCTGACCGAGATCGAGGAGGGGAATGACGGCAGCTTTCTTGTACTGTGGGGGATATCGGGATATGATTTCTTCTGCCTGCTTCAAGTTGTCCGGAGTAAACTCGAACGGTATCTAGATCAAAAATATTTGGGCGGGCATTTGACACGAAACGCAAACGACGTACCTTGGGGTTGTTATACTTGGTGTCCCGATGCTAACACGAATGCTTGAGCAGAGAATCACGCATGTTGCGAAGTTACCGACCACAAAAAGCGCATCCGAGCGCCTTGGAAGTGACGTAGAGATGTACCTTCGAGTCACGGTAGACCGCAAGGCAATAGTGGACGTCAAAAGTTTGGCGGAGAACATGAGTATGGTCACCAGGAGATTGCTTAGCTGAAGAACGAGTAGTTATATATAATGCATTGGCAACAGCTCGGATATTCCCACGTACGCTAACACAGGCACGACTAGTCTATGTACATCATCTCAACCCAAGATGTACACACTCAACATTTTGAGATCCCAAACCTTTCAATAAATTGATGCAAAGATCCGGGAGAGTACAATGAAATCGGAATTTTCCCTAGCTTGCATCCACCATCGAACGACGCCATTTTGCAGTAACTTGGTCGACCTTGAGAAGTACACCGGCCGTGGCCCTTCGTAGCTCGACCTCATGTACCCCACCTACTCCTATAAGCTGAATGCCTTTCTCAAGCGTCTTGAATACCTGGCCGGCCCACTCTCCCGTGCCGATTAATAGCGCGGTGTGCTCCAGGCCGAGTGAATGGCCACCGTCTAGCTCGATGCACCCGTCCAAAACGACCAGTGCCAGGTTGAGAGCCGACGTAACGACCGAAGCCTCCTTGCTTCTGTTCCCCGTCGGTGAGCCATCCTCATCGTCCGAACCCTCACTCGCAGGCCTGGTGATTTGCCTAGACCCGACGGTGACCGCCAACTCCAGGGCGTTTGGCGCAATGAGGGCGAGCCATTGTGGTGCGTTCTGAGACGCATGGACAAGAATCGCCATGGTGCCCAGAAATGCCGACAGGATAAGAGGGTTTAAGATGAGACCTGTCCCGGCGCCGCGATATTGATACAGGACGTCACGCTGGGCAGTCCGCTCTTCCCGTGTTTGCTCGTCCCGCAGGAAGGCCCAGAACCGGCTGACGAGGGGCATAATGAACCACTCAGCGGCGATATTTGTGAAGGACACTGCATCAGATGGACACTGCGTCGAAGGAACTGGGCCCTTGCGATTCGCTGGAACTACCTCGCTGATCTTTGGCGGCTTCTTAATCCGTAACTGTCTTTCCCGAACGACCTCAGGCACCTTGTCAGCTGTCTCTTCCTGGCTCTTGCCAATAGCCATTCTAGTGATGTCCTCAAGGAGAGGATGAAGTGCGTTGTATGAGCTTGTGGCCAGGTATTTGCGATGTAATACAGGCGGCAACATTTTGCTTGGGAACGTGGTCCGTTTCGTCGCAGGTGGTTGCAAAGCTTGGGAGTGTATGGGAAGCGATGCTAACTCTCGGGCACCTAATGCCAGAGCATTCAACATCACTGAACGTTGGTCAGATGAGTACTGGTTCTTGAAAAATTCCTCAATGATACATCTGCGGCACTTCAGAGGAGAATTGTATGTAACCAGCACGGGACGTACTGAGTAGAGATTCTGGGACAGCACGTGACTAACGCGATCATGATGCGTTGTCTCTTGTTGTCAAAATCGTCGAGGTCAAATTTATTGTGAAGGGAAATAAAGCCATAGACAAGATTGGCAGCGTTTTCTGCTGCGTAAGGAGTAAGAAGATTGGTGTTACGGCGAAGTAGGCCAAACTTACCTAGCTCTGTTCCATAATCGCGTTTCCTGCGAATCAGCTCCTCACCGACATTCATGGCTATTTCAATCTTGTCCGCTTCCTGGGTTTCTTCGGAGGACCCAACTCCGCTGCTCCGGACGAGCTCACCCAACTGAGCCAAATATACGGGGCGAGGTATCTTTTTCTGACCAACGCGAAGGGTGGGATCTTTCTCGATTTCCTGCAGCTCTGATGGGGTGGGCGACGGAGAGCGCGAGGAAGACGGAGAAGCATAGCCAGTCAAAGAATCATCTGAATCGTAGCCCGCGGCACGTCGGCCCAGTGTGCCAGTTCCCGCGACGGATCCTTTGCGAGCTGCTGGTGTTGATGCTACTCCAGCAGTCAGATTACAGCTTGGCTCTCCGTCGTTGCCCCGGACAGTTTTATCCTCATGCAAGGGCTCGAAGTCGACGTCTCTTTGGGAGCAAAGCTGCTGGAGGCGTCTGGCCCAAATCCTATCATCATCATCTCCTTCCCAATCGTCAAATTTCAGGTTTTTGTCGACCCTGCTGGCGACTACCTCGGCAACCAACATACCACATCGGCGTACGCTAGCGTCTGGGTGACCGATGTAGGCGCCAACTGCAGAGACCAAGGAAGGGGAGAGTGCAACTGATGTTACTTCATCCGAAGATGGTGAAAAATGCGTTACAACGAGAAGAAGTAATGTGGAGAGATCTGAAAACAAGTTCTTGATGTGGTGAACCATTGTTCCGCGAGTGAGGACTTACATTGATGTCGAGAAAGCAGAGAATGTTTGATATGTTCTGAGGTGCTCCACTCGTCAACGAGGCGAGAAAGAAAAGCTCCCTGTGCTGAATCGTGCGGGGATCAGGCCTTACCGCGGAGATTCAGAGAAAAATCACCTTGTGAAGATTGTGTGCCGCTCGCCAGCCAGCACACGAAAACCCGAGAATGGTTTTCACTCCAAGTCCGGGCCAAGAATACAGAGAGCAAGCTGTCCCAGAGATCATCTTGAGGTCCGATGTCGCCAACCAAGTCGCGCAGGAGGGCTGCTTCCCGACGTACGATACCCCTGTCATGAGCAGATGTACCCAACGTTGATTCCAGGGAGACAAGCGACGAAAATAAGGACACGAGGATAGCTTGCTGCGTCAAGACGGAGGGCAATGATGTCACTGTCCAGTTCCAGAGTTTCTGATATGATTCGCCTTGAAGTCTACTTCGGATGTATGGCAACGAAGAGCGAAAGAATGAGGACTGCGAAGGGGAGAGATGGGCTGAACCCGGGAAGGCGCCGACCTGCACGAGTTTCGAGAAGAGCTGAGTCACGAGGGATAAATCCTCTGCTGATTCGGTGCACGTAAGAATTCAAAGGCCAAAAGCTTGGAAACAAAATACTGGCCTGTAATAGTGCGCTTGGACAAAGCATGGATGAGAAGCTCAGTCCGTATGCTCAAATTGTTGTAGTAATCGGGAAGCCCGAGATCAATTGGAACGTCTTGCCCTTTAGAAGCGTTGGCAACCTTTGTGGGTACGGCGAAGACATTTCGAAGACAGTCACCCCAGCTGACAGACTTCCTCGCTGGATCGCGGATCGTGCACACCGCATGAAAGAGTCGGTCGATGGGATATTCCTTTGCAAGTCTCAGTAACATGTCCACACATCGTCGGTGTAGTGGCACGGAGAGTATCGTCGAGTAGGCGCACAAAGCCACGTCGCCTGCTGGAGAAGAAGCATTCGAGAATGCGCCTGGACAAAAATACTGCAGTGTCAGGGCGGAGCAACCCTCCTCCGCCAAAACTGCTTCCCATGTCGGCAATATCTTTTCCAGCAAAACGCGCTGAATTGGAGGAAATGCCTTGGCGACGTCAACGGTTGCATCTTCACTGGGCAACGAGTGGAACCTTGTGAATTGTGGAGGCAACAAGTTTACCCTGGCAAGCGGCAGACACAGGAGCGGGAGCAGTGTCTCGAATTCGGTGATCTGACCCTGCAATTGTGAGAGGATATCTTGCAAGACCGTTTGTCGTGGATGATCCAGAGACATGTTCCTGTGTACGTCCTCGAACAAGATGATTGTTCTTTCACAAGCATGCACGTACACAGCAAAGAGGTACAACTGCTGAAACCCGATAAATATACACAAGAACGCGAACAGTTCACTGCGACTTCGTTCCAGTTACCCTGAAGGCCCCATTGGTCATCACCCGGACGATCTCCCCTGTCTCGATCCAATGTTGGTCCTCGGTGTCTGTGCCACCCACATCCCCAGATAAAGGTGTCCCAACCGGCGGTCCGCGCACAACAAGCTCCCCTTTGGGATCGTTGCCCTTCTCAATCGCTGCATCATCCACCCCAATAAGCTTGACCTCAACGTTCACGCTTGGCGCGCCGACGTGAGCTGATTCACCCTCTGCAGAAGGCAGGGACTGGAGATCGAAGGCATGGGTAGTAAAAATGGGGCCGCTTGTTGATGCATGAATGTGCGCATTGATAAGTGGGACCGATAGCGCAATTCGCGCGGGCGTTAATGAATCATTCGGTAACGGACCTGGAAATCATCAGTTTGTGTCAGTATTAGCATTAACAGGATAGCAACGAAACGCTCACCCCCACCAACGACAACAGCCTTCAATGTACCCGCCATGCGTCCCATGACGCTGTCACGGGCACCATCAAATACCGCACGGTCCCATAGACTGTCCTTGCTTATAAAACCTTCAACCAGTGCTGCCATTTTGTGCCTCCACACAATGGGGTAAGTGAGTGACTTCTTTGCGTGGGTAAGCACCGTATTTGACAGGTCCTGCAGGTGGTCAGGATGGACGAACAATACCGTGGGTGATGGTATCGGAAGCTTGAGGGTAGAACGTATATCGCCAAGGTTACGTTGCAGTCCACTGGACTCAATGTTGGAGTTGTAATATATTCGGGTCGAGTCACATGTTGCGAAACATGCGCACTCGTACAATGCGGTGTACGCAACGGCTCGCCCGAATGGGATGCTCAGAGTGTGTCCAGAGACAATAGTGTCGAGGGTGGACAACGCTATGGAGGGTGGGAACAGTGCCCTGATAGCTGTGACACCAGACGTGAAATTTGAGTGAGTGAAATGCACCCCTCGCAAGCCTCCGGAAGGCGTTTCGAAGAAAGCAAGGGTAAACGGGTCATTGGGGCCTTGCGTAGAGATCAGTGGACTGGAGGGCCATCTCGAAGAGGTAACTTACGGACTGCAGGAGGGGCTGCCGCACTGGCTACCTGGGCGCCGTCGGCCTCGACTTGAGTCCAGTTCAGAATCTGAACTTCGCGGCCCGCTTTCGGTCGGACGTCGGTGTCCGTTCGTCCCACGACGACGATCTTGTGATCGTGCTCTTTTGCATCATAGATGAGCTCCAGGAGGTGAGGCAAGAAATCCGCCCCAACGATGATAGCAGACGGGGGGTGGGCCTCCAAAACACATGAAAGAAGCACCCGTGAACTAAGGGTGATAGATACTATCGAGTACTTGGCAAGTGCGAGATCCGCGATGAGAAACTCTGCATATAGTTGTGAGCTGACGAGAATCGAGTTAGAAGACGAACTCACCAAGGCCATCGTTCAAAAGCAACAGGACATTGGACTCTCCAGGGAGAAGGCGGGAAATGCCAGCACCGAAGGCAGCAACGCGTTCGTTCAGTCTGGCATTGGTGATCTACGTGACACGAATTAGCCGAGTGTCCCGGACATGTACATCGGGGTCACTCACTTTGGTCGACCAAAGTGTCCTCGGGGATTCGAATTGAGGTTTGACGAAGTCGTTGACCAGGTCCACATCCTTGTCAGGTCTGACAGGGAACTGCAGGATTGTATGAAGGGGTTTTCTGCGTGGATCAGCCAAAGTCGCGACGTACCCTTCCCATAAGGCCGGTGCCATAGTTTCTATAGATGGCGCTCTCAGCTGGTTGTCTTACGCGGCCAACTTCGCTCTGTCTTCCAAGAAGGATGGGGTGCACAAGGGGCTGTGGCTTGTACAAGTTCTGAAGAAGAAACACGGATGCACCGATAAAACCCAAGAGCACCGTCAAGTCGTCGGTGACAAGATAGTCAGCAAATGACATGTTTTTGTTTTATTCTGAGGAGGACTGGACTGGGTGAAACTAGAGAGCTCCGGTCATTGCCGTGGGTATCCAACTCAGCCCCGTTCTTGTTATCACCGCTGATGACGTGGACGCCGCACCCATCGACAACACAACTCGCTCGTCGGCCACGTCGTATCATGTCTGCTCGTCGTCGCTGAGACCAGCTGACATCGTCAACACCAACTTACGCGACGTCCTCGACCTCGACGACGTGGATGATGTATGGGTCACGTGATAAACGTAGATACCCCTATTAGCTTATGTGCATGTAGGCTCAGACGACGACCATGGGTCCGAAGAAAACGCCTGACAAGTCTGCAAAAACCGTAGAGAATGCTTCGCGTGGGTCCCATTACCCCACACATCCGCCTTGGTCCGATATGATCACGGTATGAATGCACCACGTTTTCACCACCGAGTCAATGATGCTCCATCAGGAGTGCATAACGACGACTCCAGATGGGACTGGGCATGGTGTCTCCCGACCCGCGATCAAGAAGGTTGTTGTTTTTTCTACTTGACGTTTGCCCCCATTTACTGAGTGGTCACAGTTTGTCGACTCCAAGTACCATCTCGCTATGGATGCTGTTACTGCAGGTCAACTCAATCGCGCCATCGCGCACGGAACACGCAACGGTGACTTTATACTTCCCAAGGGTGGGTTGCCTGTACATCAGTTCCGCGAAGCGCCCATCATGTCGTGTGCAGGTCCGTCGGGCAAGGTCAAGTTGGCACCTAAAAGAGAGGACGTGATCGCCAAGGAAGTGCGCACGCATCCCCCGTAGCTCATTCCCATGATTGATTGTCAACCCAGAACAAAAAACCTTTTTCGAAGCGTCCCGCAGAGACGAAAGTGGGCGGGAGAGCGAAAAAGCCTTCTGTTCTCGCCACCAAGTCAAAGGTGCCTCCTTTCACGGAAGAACGAATTCCGAAAACCATGCCTGCGACCAGGAAGTACACTTCCATGGCAAAGAAAGCGCGAGTAACGCCCATTCCGGGGAGAAAGGTACCCACCAGGCCCAGGAAAGCCACTACGAAACGGGGCAGCGCTAAACAAGTGGGTCATCCAGCTTTTCATTAATCATGATATGATATGCGTGTCCCAGGCACTCACTGGTTCAAGTGTCTCTATCGCGAAGACCAGGAGTGTGGCGAAATCGGTGAAACGCACGGGCAAATAATCACGGATCAGCGAAGGAGAGACCCGAAGATGGCTTCATGGTGTTGATTGCATCTTCCTTGCAAACGACTCGTTCCCGGATGGTTTCATTTACGTCAGATTTCGCACTTTGAATCTATGGTGGTTCTATGTTGCCGACTTGGAGAATGCAGTCATATGACATGTGCTTGTTGGCTGCGTTCCCATGGTTCCATGGCTTCTAATGATGCTCATTGTCTGTTTCTATACTTGACGAGCTGGCAAACTACGTATAACGACCTATAAATAGTGATTGTATCTCGAACTTTCTGTCGTGCAAAGAAAGGTCTGCGGTAAGTCGAGACGGTGGGACGAGGTAGGAGATGCTGTGGATTCTGTGACAGGGTGACTCGTTATGAGGGGGTTGCGGCTAGGAAGCGAAGAAAGCTTCCGAGTCTACTGAGTCCGTCCTGTGTGAATATCGTGTCCCTGGTGATCTAGAAGACGATGATTGTCCCTGCCACCATCCAGGCGCCGTAGACACGCATGTCGACCGGGTTTTTGTGCGACCCAAATACAGCAGGGGGAGATAACGAGGTATACTGCCACTTGGAATGATCGGGGAGGTGAGTTTGATTACGTGATGTACGTACGCAGCAACTGTTTTTGAATTTTTGATGGATTCAGGTAATTTTGGGTGTCACGTCGTCGGGCTCGTAACTTGCCCTCCTCCCTTTGTCTTTCACCATCACCATCCCTCCCGCTCACCACAGACTTTGTCTTACCCTCCCCCTTATAATCCATATACAAGCCTTATATATCTTTCTACCTTCGTTGGTCGGACATACGCGCCAATAGTAATGACAAGCCTGTCCCTCTGACACATATCTCGACTTCCCAATCGCTCGATGCATTCGCACATCCAGCAATCCTCACCAACCCCCTCTCATCATAACTATGGCACTCGTATCCGCAAGAATTCCGTCATCAAACCAAGCGCACGTCTGCGACAGTCTCCCCCGTCCCCACATCCTCCGCCGCGCAGGATCAAACCCGTGCCTACGCCGGCTCCTCTCCGTCCCGTCCCTCCCACGCCAGATCCTTGCCTCCCCGTCTTCCCCCTCCCCGGTGTCATGCTTCATCCAGAAGATGCATCCAACAAGGTCTTCCACGCGATCGGTCGTTCTTTCCTCTCGGTTGTGAGTTCTGTCACCACCTTCTCGTATTATCTACTGCTCACGGTACATTACACGTGTTGTCTCTCACGCCGATGTCCTGTAGGAAAACCGCGCGATGACGATCAAAGATCTCGCGGAAATGACCCTCAAATATGGTCTAATGTGCCAAAAGTATGTACCCTCTTTCGTTCCTTGCCCATTCAGCCTTCGTGCCTTCCAAGTCCGCCTTGCTGTCTGCTTTACGTCCTTTTCCTCGCATTTATCTCGTGTTGCTCATCGGTCTTTCTTCTCTGTCAGCGTCTCTGCTGCATCTCAGGCTATTACTAGCTATATTCGGAATCATATAGCACGGTGCGAGGCACAGCAAGACCACCCTCTCCTTCTTCGGCATGTTTTATCTGGGACTCTCATGGATGATGACCTTGTACCTGCGCTACATAGTAGGATGGGTGGGGCAACCAACCCCACCAAGCCCAGTTTGAAGGACCCAGGGCCGAACAACAAGAGCATTGCCCAGATCGCTCAAGGCGCGCTCGAAGGAGAACGGCCAACGAACTTCAGACGGGGAACGATGGTATGGTACCTTTCCAAGGCAACAGGCGTTTCGTGTCCGTTTGCGCGTGCAGGGATCCGCCTTTGCGAGTATGGAAAGGAGGGAAGGAAACACACGGAAATACACGTCGACGAGTTACAGCCAGGGTCAAAGAAGCAGGTCGATCGTGACGAGGCTCGATGTGGAGAGAAGAGAAAGAGACTGAGGAGGGGCTGTCGACGGGGTTCCGACGTGTCTCGAGAAAGTTCAAGCGCTGGACGGAGTAGCCAGAGCCCTGCGACTGACAGCGGATACGGTGAGCTGAGCGCTGATTCCAGCGAGGACGAGCGACCCCCCAAGGTAAAGCTCACCCTCCGACTCCGGCCATCTCTCCCCTGCACGCCGACGTCGCCCTCTCACCCGAGGGAGGTTATTGACCTGTCAAACGATGCAACTACTTCATCCGAAGACGACGACGCCGGCGCTTTCGCTGACGATACCGATAACGTCGGCATGCGTCCAGACCCTTCCGAGGCGCCATGGAGTCTCCCCCCATATCCGCGCCGATCGATCTCCGTGCCCCGCTATACGCCGACTTGCGACCAGCGCGCTCATTCGCACTCGTTCTTGGCCCAGTACTGCTCAGTGATAGACGAGCGGACTCGGTCACCATCTGTCCCCTGGAGCGCGTCCCCCCCTCCTGACTCGGACCACGACGATTTCGAGCACGATTTCGACTCGGACGTCGACTGGGACTCTTCCCTCTTTCTTCCCTCACCGACACCAGCCCCACAGGTCAAGGTTGAAACCACCGATGACTTTCGGCCGTTCAGGCATGAGTCTGCCAACATCCGTGACATGCTAGACGCCTGGGAGGATCTCGATTGCGCACCGACGTCCACCGTGTCGTCAGCCACAATCAAGCTACCGACTTCGGACGATCTCAACTTCGATGCTCTAGAGCTTTGGGAATGGGAATTTGAGAGCGGTTGGGGTGGTACTTCAGAAAATCAACAGGATTTGCCCATTATTAAAATGGAACCGGAGGAGCATGAATGTCTCCCCTCTTTTCAAGCGTTTCTGCCAGGGTTTCCGGTCTCGCCATGCTCCCCGTTTACGTCCTCGTCTCATCGCTCAGCCTCTTCCCCGTTTTCTGAATCGGGCGTGGGTTCCTTCACTCGCCAATCCCCCCTTTCTCCCTTTGCTTTTCCCGCATCATCTTCTCCGTCCTCGTTTCCGATCAGAATTAACAAACAGGGTTGCGCACTGACTTGGCAAGATGCCGAGTTGCTTGGCCCGGATAGTGTGCATCCAAATGAATTTGAGGATGGGTGGGCTAGTGGAGCGAGAATGCATGCAGACTGCGACTTGCTTCCGCAACGTGCTTCAGACGAGGTTGCAACTTCGCCACCCGCTGAGCCCCAACAAGACGAGGTGGGTGCTGCGTGCGTGGTGGCCAAAGCAACAGAAACTCGTCACACCGAACCAAGGGCTCGACCGCACCCCTCATCTGTGGTTTTGCTCCCGGACGTCGTCGTGGTTCGCACGTGTCGCCCGTGCAACCCTGATGTTTGTGCAACACAAGTCGAAGGTGCGCATGGTGTTCACCGGGATTTTACGACGGGAATGTTGACCCGAGTCTATCCGTAGGCATTTCTGTGTACCAGACTGTGCTTGACTCAACCCTTCTCCTGAGACGCATCGACACAGATTTCGTGAATCTCAGTACGATCCTGTCTCACGTATCTCTGTCTCCTCCATCTCCCCTTCCTAGCACGTGCGTTAATGTGTCTCATCCATCCGTGTCCATCGATGGGATTTGGGCGCCTCTCAGTGTCGCTCGCGTGTATGCGCACGGCCTCCCAAAGGGAATAGAGAGTATATTTCTCTCTGACGACCTCGTCATGCGCTTTCCAACCGCTTTACAAGAGTTCTACCAGAAGAGCACATCAGGGAGGTCACTTAACCAGTTTGGGCCGCCCTTCAACGCCTCGCTGACATCGCCGGGACCCGGAAATTCATTGCATATGCCGCAACTCGATGACAGAAAACCCGCGAAAGAAGATGTATGGGAAGCTCCCACCGAGGCTGGACTCGTCGAGGAACCGTTGTTAGTCATCCCTCCCTCCGTTAATCTAGCGCTAGCCGCTCTTCACCCATCAACGTCGACCGAAGAGATTACTGCGGTGCCAGAAATGCCACTTAACTCTGCAGAAGAAGAGATGTTTCATGTTCTTTGCGTCCATCCTGACTGGGAAACGGAGGCTGGGACGACCGAGAAACCCGACACCGCATGCAAACGGAGTTCCCCGAGAGAGAGACCATTGCGGCGGTCGAGGAGGGTTGCCGATGCAGCTGCTGCACGCTCTCGCGTTGCCCCCCCTCGGACCAAGGGTCCCCGACATTCTTGATCCGTCGACCCGTTCCTCGCGTTTACTTTGGACATTTTCCTCGTTGCTGAATTTCGACTTTTGCTAGAGATTGTAACCGCTATGTTTCGACACCACGCGCTTATACCTTGGTACTCTATGATCCCCACTCGGCTTTGAGCAGTGCACTCCTTTCTGCACATTTTCTTGACCCTCCAAACCCGTTTAATGAGACGTACGTATGTTGCATGGGCGTATAAGTATCACAACTTTTTTTTTTTCCCTCTCGGCCGAGTGAATGGAAATAAGACGGACCGAACCTTGAGAAAGCGACTTGTCCTAGCGGAGTGCGAAAAGGTCGTTTGGGATTTCTTGTCCGTGGTTTGCTCCCAACCACGAAATTTCTACCATCTTACTTAGTACTCCCATATTTCTCTGGTCCAAGTACGCCAGCCCTTTAAAGTACTCCACTGTGGACGTCGTCTATCAAATATCCTTTGCTTTTACTGGCTTTTCGGCCCTTTTTTCGTTACTTCATTCCCGGCCAAGCGCAGGCTAATTCATTGACACGTCTCCACCGTCGACCTTCCGCAGACACGGCCCTCCAAAATCCACCCGTCTGGCCATCAGCTTGGGACTTGCTTTATTCCATCCACTGCACGAAAAAGCGGACCCCCGTCCGTTAATCTCCATCCACAACCCAACGGTAATCTTTAATTGCACACGAAAACAAGCCCTATAATGTCTTTATCTGCGTCCGACAACAATGGCTCCTATTCAAGAGTATCTTCGGGTAAAACGCCTCCTCCGGCACCTTCTGCAGCCTTCGCAAAGAGGTGAACGGTTTTCTTGGGTAGCCTCCTCGTCGTTAATGATAACATTCCAGAGCGCGGGAGATCCAAGCAGAGGAACGTCTAGGAAGATATAGGCCACCTGCGCTGCGCGCTCTTGCGCCTTCTGGGTCTCCGCCGAATGACTTGACATCAAACGTTCCATCCCAGGCCGATAATGACACTACCCCAGCATCTGCTTATCCCCCCGGTTTTAGGAGAGCTAGGGCTGGTACTCTTCCCTCCGATGTCCACCTCGCGGCTCAGAGATTTGCTGCTGCTTCCAATTCCTTGGGTAATGCGACATCCTCTACCGAGTCTTTTGCCGAGCAAACGCAACAGCGGCAGAATGCCAACACTCCTCCTAGTCTTGTCGTCCCTCCGCGTCCTGGCCTCCGTCATTCGGCTACTTCTGTTACTCCTGCCACAACAAGTAGTACGCCTACGGGAGTCGCCGAACGTAACAGTCGCCTTAGGTCTGGTTCATTGACCTTGCCGTCTTCCGGCCTAACGAACCCATTTGGACCTTCCATCTTCTCGTCGTCTTGGCTATCATCCACAAATTCGTCCGGTCCACCATTCCCTGCTCTGGATGAGTTGCGCTCTGTGACCTCCGCTGATTCGGCTGATGAATTCGATGTCCACACTCTTGATTACCTTGGCTTGGATGACGGTCACCGCCCGCCCCCCGCAGCTACTATTTCCGAGTTACGTACACAGGCGCAAGCGGCGATTGCGGGAAACTTGGCTAACCCACCTCGCCTGCGTGCAAGTACGGTATCCAACCCGTATCGTGCACGTTCTTCTGGTGCTACGTCGTTGTTGGCTACGCCAAGCGGAGAAGACGACGACGAATTCTTTGAGAATTATGAGGCTCAGCAGCTGTACGAGCGCCAGCGTCTCAGCTCGTACGACGGATCTATCTCTGATGCAAACCTTCTGCATTCGTCTTATGTTGCCAAAGGGTTCAAGCAGACTGATCATCTCTCCCCTGGTAGTGCCTTGACCTCACGGCCGCGTGCCATATCCGTCGGGACGCTGGATGACCCTATCCGTTCTCTCCAACGCCGTGTTACGACGAGCGAGGTTCCAACCCCATACCTAAATGACCTCGGCCCTGTTACAAGCAGCCTCGCTAGCCTTTCCTCTCCCGCTGGTATTCTCAAGTCGGATGCCAAGCTGGCATCCCGCAATGCGTCTTCACCTACCGTCCATTTTCCTAATGGTGACGTCAGCCGCGCATCGGCCTATCTCGTTGCCCCCAATTCCCAAGGAAGAGCCATTTCGCCGAAATCTGAACCGAACAACAATTCACAGATTCAGACGCCTACTCGGTCACTGTGGATTGGAAACCTGGATAGCGCTGTGACCAGCGAACAGCTTATCCATGTTTTTGCGCCCTATGGTGCCATCGAGAGCTTGAGGTTGTTGCCCGAGAAGGTCCGTTCAAGTAGATTTCTAAGAACAACACTCACGATTAAGTTTAGGAGTGCGGGTTCGTCAATTTTGTTGATCAAGCCGACGCGATCCGTGCAAAAGATGACGTCTTGAACCGCCTTGGAGGCAACATTGGCATGCCTAATGGCCAGACAGTCCGGATCGGTTTTGGAAAGGCCGACAGTGCTCCAGTTGCACCTGCCAAGGGCACCACTATCACGAACTCTGGTGCGACCTCGCCCAACAGTATGGGCAAGAGTGCCAGCCCTGGTCTGGGAGGCTTGGATGCTCAGCTGCAGTCCACTCCTACCCGTGCGCTGTGGATTGGCTCCATTCCAAGTACCACGACCCCTGCAACAATTCTGAACGTGTTTAGTCCCTACGGACCGATCGAGTCTGCACGTGTGCTGACACACAAGAATTGTGGATTCAGTTCGTTATTTCATTCTTACGGGGCATGACATGGGACGTTGATTCCTTTTTCTTTGTAGTCAACTTTGAACGTCTCGATGATGCTGTCCGAGCAAGGAAGGCATTGAACGGTCGCGATGTGTTGGGCAGTGACGTTGGAGCCATCCGCATTGGATTTGCCAAGGTACCGGTCAAGAATGGTCAAGAAGGCAACGGCACACAGGATGACAGCCCCAGTGTCGCGGTTCAAGGTATTGGTGATCTAAGTGTCGGTGCAACTATCCATGCGCTGCGGAGCGTCAAAGGCGCTTCGACGATCCCTGCTGATCAACAGGTGCTTGGAGGAACGGTTGAGAACTACCGCTCGAACTTGCTCCTCAGCATGATTGGCTCAGGCATGCACAACATAGCTTATGTTTCCGATGGACCTTCCAAGCCTGCTGGTTGGACTCCCTCTGTCACGGAACAACAAATGATCTTGCGGGAACTTGCCAAAGGAAGTACAGATGCGGAGGCGGACATCCAGGCCCTTTCTGGTGAGTCATTTGGTACTCTGTACGACTTGCTTCTCAACTTGTGATTAGAATTCCGGCCTCCTACGATGTATTACACCACGATACCACTTGTTTCTGAGAGACCAAACAACAGGCGATGGGATGCTTCTAAACTTCGCGAGCTCCGCAAACGACTTGATTCGGGTACAATGTCTGTCGAGGAAACTGATCAGGTTGCGGGTGATTTCCTTGATGGGGAGATTGTTGACTTGGCTTCCGACTGGCTTGGAAACACGGTCAGTATTAGTAACGTTCGACGATTTTACATTTCTCTCTTAACATGACACACAGGTTGTTCAAAAGCTATTTGAGAAATGCTCCGCAGGTCCAAGATTCGCGATGTTGGAACGTATCACGCCTCATTTGGCTATGATCGGGATCCACAAGAACGGAACGTGGGCGGCGCAGAAGATCATCGAGTGCGTGCAGACTCCTGAAGAAGTCGCACTTATTGTGCAAAACCTGAGGCCTTATGCACCACCTCTACTTCTCGATCAGTTCGGGAATTATGTTGTGCAGTATGTCACCTGTCAGCACCTTGCTGCTTGCATTTCTGACCAATTTACCAGATGCTGCTTGCGCTTTGGGGCACCTGCGAACGACTTCATCTTCGATGCTATGGTTGATCGTATGTGGGAAATCGCCCAAGGCCGTTTCGGAGCGAGGAGCATGAGGGCCTGTCTCGAGAGCCCTCACATCACCATCAGTCAGCAACGGCGCATTGCGACTGCCGTAATTCTCAATTCGATTCCCCTGGCTACCAATCCAAATGGCGCGTTGTTGTTGACCTGGCTGTTGGACACATCTTCGTTCCCATCACGATACAGCTTACTTGCGCCGCGTTTCACTCCTCACCTCTCACATCTCTGCACTCACAAGCTAGCGTCACTCACTGTCCTTCGAATCGTCAACCAAAAGATCGAGGTTGAGGCGTCGCGTCAAATCGTGCAGGCATTGTTTTCGTCGCACGGAGATCACGTTATAACAGATGTCCTGGGAGATCAAGTGAACGGCGTTGCTGTCGTGCACAAAATATTGACGAGCCCTTTCCTTGACCCTGTCGACAAACCAAACTTCATCGAGGCAACGAAGCGTGTGTTGATCGAACTGAAGGTGATCGCCACTCAAGCATACCGTCGTCTCATCGAAGAAGTTGGCCTACCCATTCCTAATTATCAACCAACATACACCTCTAACGGTCCTCCTGGTAAAAAGGGGCAATCCCACAATTCTTTCGGTGTCCCCGGTCTCCCTTCTGGATACCCATCCAACGACCAGGGTTTGGCCTCCATGATGGCTGCGTTGCAAATGGGCGGTCAGAACCCCCAGTCTGGACCACCCCAATTACACATTGATCCCACATTTGGTCAGAGTAGTGCGCCTGCCCGTCCCCGTGCTTCGAACCCTCCATCAGCGTTCTCCCCATCCTCCGATCCGTTTAACCCATTCGCTCTTCGTTCCCCGGACATCGGCAGTCCCCGTCCATCAGTGCGTCGTAACGGGACCCTCCCTGCTACGACTCCAATGGGTCAGGTTCCCGTTTCCACGATGCCGTACGGTCATCAAGCTTCTGGCGTTGCACAGCCTAGCAGTGTTCTTGGGATAGGTCAGGCTGCATACGGTGGCCAGGCCGTTCCCCAGGCCTACCCGCCGTATGCTATGTATCAAGTATACCAGCAAACACCACCGACTAACATGGGTACCTTCAATTAAAATGCTTTCTGTCACGAAATCCGTTCATGACTACTCTGTTTGCCCATTGAATGAAATTATTCTTTCTGTTGTCTATCTATCTTCCTTTTGCCCACCATGGTCCAGATCGTTGCCAAACGCCCTCACTTCCATTCCTTCCTTTGATACCCTCTTCCTGATGCTCCCTCACACTCCTTTTTTTGGCATAAAACTGGACAGAGATGTGGATCTTGACTGGTGCTGGAATGTTGCTATCCTCACTTTCTATTCTTCACCCTAGGTCGACTTTTACGATCGTGTATAAGTACATAACGGATGGCTGTAAGACATGGCCGTAAGGTATAGACAATAAATTGCTTTCAGACTCACTCGGGTAGAATTTGTACCATCATCTCCCAACTTGGAGTCATGGGAAGTGCTTCTTCTAAAGCAGCCCGCAAACTACCAAAGGAAAAGCCGTCGTGGGCGGGCTCACGCGCTCCTGCCGCACTGGCAGACTCGCCAGCACCTGAAAGACCATTAGCCTTTGAAGGTAAAAATGAAGGCAAGTAACGCAAAGTTGTCACTTCGTCGCCTTTGTACCGTCCCACCACCCCGGAGTACTAACGTACCCGCTCGGACAGCAATCGAGAGGGATGCCAAGGACCCGCACTTTATGCACAAGCTGAATCAACTAGGCCCGGTGCGAGTCGACCACCACATGCAAACAGTCCGAACCGTAAGCCTAGAATTGCGCAAATTTGATTCATTCACAGGAAACCGACTCTGGGATTTTTCTCTTTTGTTTTCCTACAGGGCAACGATATACAGAACATGTATCATTCCCGAATACGGTCTGAGGCAGAGGCCGCAGCCCTGCAGCCTACCAAGAATCGTCTCTTGGCTTCTTCTCTGACGGAGCTACTCGAGGCAAGAAAGTCCACCACGAACTATGCACAGCTAGCAGAGCGGTATCACATTGACGCTGCGATGCTACAGCGACTAGGTGGGATTGTGAACACGCCGAGCATCGACGAGAGCACAGTCGTCCGGACCACGGATGAACACGGGGAGGAGTCTCTGACGATGATGGTAGGCCGGCTCTCCTAGACCTTCCACGCCAGTATCTCACTGAACGGCACATAATCAGGCTCGATGGGTTGATCCCGCACCGTCCCGTGTGTAGTAAAAATGTTACAATAGGTAGGCGTTAAGGACTGCTATGCTAGAAATACACACGCAGAGCGTTGCCTTGCATCGACTCCGTTGGGCAGTACGGACATTTGACACGTCTGCGAACGACTCAATTAGAAAGACAACTGGAGATAGAAGAGGGGACGGACCCATTGACTTTGCTGAGTTTCTGTAGGCTATCCTTCGTGATAACATGTCCGCAGGTCATCATCATGGGTGGATTCTGTTCGGTGGACTGGTCCTTTGATACAGGACACGCGAAAATCGAGTGATATCGGTTTTCTGGAGCAAGAGGTATTTCAATCTATGGGGACAATGCCATCAGAGATCAAAGGGGCATGTCGAGGCGGACAACATACAGGGAGCTCGTCGCTCTGACTCCACTCGCTCTTCTTCTCCTTCATCACGGTCCGCGCCTTTTCAATCCTCGCTAGCGCACCTCCGCCTCCTATATCACCGACGACTCGGAGGGGAACCTGTCGACTCATTCCTAGGCTCGCACAATACTCCTTTGCAAAAAGTGGTTCAAGGTCTGTGTGAAGCGAGGGCGAGGCAAGATCTGCGTATGGCGAGCGTTCCAGTTTCTGTTTGGGAAGGTAAACCAAACAAGTCATGAGGCGTTTGAACTCGGATGCGTGTTCAGGATAGAACCCTCGCAGAGCGGCATTGGCGTACGATATTGCTGGAGTGGGATTGGATGGATCAGACGAAAGGAGTAGTCGTATGTATTGTGAGCGATGAAGGTAGAATTCTAATGGAGAAGATCGTGAACGAAGGAACGAGCGGTTCTTTCTAGACCACCTGACGGTGCATTTAACTCGCAAACGAGGGATCCTTGCTCGAAAAGGGCTCACTCAAGCGCAGGACCCACATCTTGTCTTCGGAGTGCTGTTATGATGCGATGAAGCTCCACGAACCGACTGCGCAGTTCGTAGGTGATTTCGGCGCCGGACTCCTGGACGTGTTTGTTCGCCATCATGTTAGTGGAGTAGGCATGGTCGACGTACTTGTATGAAAGTCTCTGCGGTAGAGAATTGGCCTGTACGTAGGAGGTGCACGGCAATCGTTCGATCGAGCGCTTCCTTGGCAGCATGAGACGTGAAAAGGGGGTCATACGTGGGCAAGGGCTGCGTAAATCTCTGGAGGGTGGATGAGCAACTCTGCACACGCGAGGAGCCAAGTCAAACCTTGTCCAAAGCCTTTCCGACTTTTGCAATCGCATTGTAAACCTCCTTCTGTTTCTCGTCAATCTCCTTCTTCTTACTTTCTACCGTCTGTGAAAGTAGTGCGAACGTGTCTCGAGTAACGGTGCCAGCCTCGACTCTGCTCCTGACTTCGTACAGCGATTGGAGCAGAGAGTCCAGCGAACTCTCCACGGAGGGAAGTTTTCCCTTTGTCGAGCTCTCTGTCAATGCCCTAAGTTTCTCCAATTCCTTCATGGGTCCGTCCATAGTGTCCGTGATGATCGACCTGTAGGTTGTTGATGAGAGTGTAGCCGACCCGGAGAGTTCACACATTGCGTTGTCACGTCACGTCGAAACGACGATGCCTCGATTTCTGACCGGCGACGAGCTGGGCAGTATCAAATCGGTCTCGTACGACCCAAACCCGTCGCCAACGAACAAGATACTGTCGAAGACCCTGCGTGATGGTACTTCAACCGGTCGCAAGCAGTGCGTGCAGAAATTAGCCATTGGCAAGAGTGATCCGACTCTGGTGCGTGTCCCCCTCGCATCAACCGGCCGAACGCGACGAATAATGCTCAAAGCAAGTTGGCTTCAGCACACGCAGATGGTACCCTTGGTCTCGCATCATTGACTGAAGAGAATTTAGAGCAACGTCATGAATGGAAGGAGACGAGGTTCAAAGCAGAGCAATCCAAGTTCGTCGGTTTAACGTCGACAGCAAAGTGAGTCGTGAAAAAATTAAGACGGTCGAGACGCTGATCGGTGGAACGTCCTCGCAAGCACCATATTTTCGTGCGCTTCTAATGGTGCGCTTCGGATGACTTGCACAAGCGACGGTGGTGGCCTGACGCATAAACTTGGTGCGCTCCCATCGCGGCTTACCGACTGGCGACTGGGACCCGACCATGAAACCTTTGCTTATGGCGGTGACGAAGTCGAAATCTCGATCTGGAATACCGAACGTGCTTTCGACTCACGGCCAGACGGTTCTGCAACGTGCTCAAACAACAAGAAACGAAAAAGAGGCGAGACGTTGTTTCCAGGCGAAGTCTGGCGTGCAAAAAATGTAGCGAACGACTACCTGGGACTACGTCAACCAGTCCATAACACCTGTCTCACCTATCTGCCGCTATCGAGTTCATCGAGTCAGTCCCAAATCCTTGCTGGTACCCGATTTGGCGATCTCCGCAAGTACGATACGCGTTCAGGGCCACGAGCGGTCAGCGACTTTAAAGGTGTTGGAAAGGTGGGCGGTGTTAAAACGGTCGAAATGGGATTATCGGAGTAGTGAGTGGGAAACGGATATTTTCTATCTGCCGTTGACCACATAATCACACATTTCAGCGAGGTGTTCGCATCGGATCAGGGAACGAACCTCTTTGCGCTTGATTTACGTACGGGCAGAATTACGTATGGATACAAAGGTGTGCATTAATACGGGATTCCAATTCTTGCTGATTGCAATCTATTTCGTAGGGATATCCGGTGCTGTGAATGCACTGGCTGTAGCGCCGTCATTTCTCGCGTCCGTTTCCCTCGATCGCTTTACCCGCATTCACAGCACATTCCCTCCTGCTGTCGAGGCCGGGAAGCCACAGGAAGAGAAGGGTACGGTTCTCGATAAAATACACATGACCACGATTCCCACTGTGGTTGTCTGGGATCAGTGTAGTGCAGACGCAATTGCCGAAGAGAATGAAGGAGATGTATGGGAACAGATGAAGCATGTTGGAGAAAGAGACCAGGAATGAGAACATTACACGGGTTCCATAAGAACAAGTAATTTATCAGGGCCGTCTCTTGATACACGACAAGACTTGGTCTGCAAGCAACAAGACCATCGATCACCGTACCGCCGGCTCCTCTAGTTTCCTATTTTACTTTTCCACGTATGGGCCTTCTCAAAACCGTTCTTGCCAGTTTGATCTGGTTGGACATGTCAGCAGAACGCGCTTCAAGTACCAGGACAATTACAGTCTATCAGCGTCTTTTGTATCTCCTCACGCGATGTCATTACAAATGGGCCGTATTGGAAAACGGTTTGGTCGAGAGGTTCAGCCGCAGCCTGTCGCACGTTCATTGCCAGAAACATCCAAGCTTGATGGATGGAACGCACCAAAACGAACTCGGTGTCATCTTGGGTTGCCGTGATCCTTGCGCCAGCCTCTCCACTGTCGTTGGACAGGACAAGAGTATGAAAGCTGTCATTGATGGCAGCATCATCCCCGACAGAGATAGCCCCCTTCCAAACTGGTTGCGCAACGTCAGCATCCATGCTCCGCGGAGAAGACAATGGCATACGATAGATAAACGATGTCCAGCCAACGGCTAAGAAAGTCACTTCAGCCATACTCCTGTCAGAAACGACTGCAACTTACGGATATCCTGGAACACGCTGTCCCCCGACTTCTTCATTATTACGTGGAAGTACCAGCACCCACCGAGGGGTCGGACAGGGGATTCGATGCCATGACTTTTCCCACTGATCACCTTAATGCTAATGGACCCTTCGGGGCCATTGGGATAAGCGACCGGAATGCTATTTCCCATCAGTAGCGTACGCGAGAGGTTAATCGATGGACGCACGTTGCAGGGCCAAGTTCCTGATAAGAAGGTTCCTGGGGTGGGGGCGTGATCGATGCAGGATAAACGGGGGGATTTTCCATGACTGGTAACTTACCACCATCTTGAACTGTATACGACGAAGGAGCGAGGTGTGAGTGGCCCTAACGATGAGTAGCGTGACATACACTATCGTACCTGTTTGGGCAAGTCGACCCAGAGTTGAAGTCCCCTTGGTTCTGGAACGCCCGGTGCGTGTACTGGCATCTCAGCGTGTATGATACCCTTGCCCTGTAGAAGCACGATGTAAATGGGGGTGGAATGCGGCAGGATGACACGGGTTGACGTACGGCACACATCCATTGAACACCACCCGTTTCGATCGTTCCAGCATGTCCGGCGGAATCCTCGTGACGACTCGACCTTTGTGAGGAGAAAGGGTGAGTGGCGATGTTACGCTATGACGACACCTTACCCCTCGAGCATGTATGTTACGGTTGCTTGACCACGGTGGGGATGGTCAGGGAACCCCTGAGAGAGATCGCGTGTGAGACAATGGTAGATATGGCGGGGAGAAGGGTTATGCTTACGGCGCCCTTTGAGACATGGAAGTGATCCAACATCAAGAAGGGAGTCAAGTTGCGTAGGTTCATGGATCCGATGGAACGCCGGACGCGTGCGCCTACGCCCTGCCAAAAGTCACTTTAGGAGACGGAAATGGTCCATATGAACGATGAACTTCTTCTGTCTCGACGGCGAGCACCTTCCTGATCACGTTGCGGGAAACAGCCATGGACGCACAGGACCAAGATGGTGTGGAACGTGGCTTACCGAGATCGTACACACGTTGAATCAGCAGCTTACACGACAAGAAAAAAAGACATGACAAAGCCTCGGAACCGGCCCAGGAGGAGGTGAGATGGGTCTCGTATAGCAACCGGCAATGCTACCCACAGCTTGGCGTGAAGCACAGCGTCGCACACATCGAACGTGCGATCCAGAAAAGGAAATTACCCTTGATTTTTTAATATTTCAAGACGCCCAATTACAGCGCTAATCAATTATTTTAACGACGTATATATAATCCCCCCTCCGACCGCGCCTCTGCTCCCAGAATGGACCGCTTCCTCGCTCCTCACACTTCAGAGGCACTCGCCCACTCCCATCTCACGTACGTGCCCTCGTCCACTTCTTGCTCCATCTCACGAACGTGTACAGCGAAAATTGGTTCACCTGGGATCAGGACCATCCCTCGTTCAACGAAACCCTCGTCGCGGGATGCGCATCCTACCAGGCATTCAACCGCTATCTCGCTGGCTCAGACCTCTTCATCATCCCTCGCTCTCGCAGCGAACTCGAGCGCGTATTGTCCGTCATTTCCTTCAAGTGCCACCCGACCTGCACTGATGTTGACCCTCGTCAGGCGAAGGTACGCCTACGATAGTATCCACAATGCGATCGCCATCTCTCGGCGACCCCTTCAGCGCGGCGGTTATAGCAGGGTGAGTCACGGCACTTAGCCCTTTCCGTCCTTGTCTCACACGCTGCCCCCAGACGTGCATGCTGGCCGAAAAGTCGATACGTGAGGTACTAAATACCAACGACAACGCCGAGGTTCTCCTCGCACTTCATACACCCTCTCGCCAACCCCAGCCATCCACGTCAGGCAGGACTTTGGCCACGAATACCACCATTCGTGCGTGATCCCCACGACACGGGTCCTTGCGACGCCTTTTATCCTGTACTCTACATCATTAATGTTGGTAATCGTCCTCGTCCTTTCCCAACCCGCAATTGCATCTGTACTACTACAAGCTCCGCAATCTTTTGGTCACTGTACCCGTTGTACTTCCGTTAACTTATAGACGCTCGTTTACTTTGTGCCTTGAACGTGCAAAACCCAGTCTGATTCGCAACGTTGAGCCTGCTGACCCGTTGCTGACGCCAGCCATAATGACTCGTGTCCAACCCATTACAACATCCGTTCTTCCACGCGACCCCGCTTCCCCGCAAAAGCTCCCTGCTTCTCCGGCTGCCGCTCTTCGTTAATCTTCCCATCCATCAACTCGACCTTCTCAGGCGCTATGAGACTGGTGCGGAAATAGACTTTATAACCCAACCACAAAAGGAGGAACGCAGGGATCGGAATATACGCGCTGAGGTCACGGTCAGTGGCGTACCCATGGGTTTCGTATGCACTCACGTGATAAATAGTGTTGCGTTAAAAGGAATGAACGTATAAAATCCTGCACGAGGTCGGTATCACGTATGCAGTGCATCGTACATCGTGTCCCACTTGCCTTTGAACAGCGTGATGATTCCGGTGCAGACTAACGCGATCCAGGAGCCATAGGGCTGGAAGGGGGCCTTGTACGGCAGCGTATCTCGTGAGATCCCTTGCGCCTTGAGGGCACCCATGAACCGACTAAATCCACACGTTTCCTCAGCCCAGAACCGTTAACTCGGTTTCGGATACCCACATGTGAGTGTATGCGATTGCCATCCAAGTCAAGGCACCAAAGGCGGACAAAAGGTTGACGAAATACGCGAAGACTGCGCATGCGGTCAGTGTCACGAGGTCCAAGATGGCAGATTGTCCCACCGGCAGCACTAGATGAGCTGACGTTGAGGAACGTCAGGCCGCAAAATACCGAAACCGATAAAAGGCAAGTCCACGGCACACCCATCCGGTTAGCTTTGGTGAAGATGCGGTGAGCCTTTCCTTCCAAGGCGAGGCCGTGTAATGTGCGCGATGCGATGTACAGATCTGAGGTAGCGCCGCTCAAGGTGAAGATAAGGATGATTGCGTTAACGACATTATTGAGCGAGCGGATGTTGACCAGCGTGATACCTATAAAGCATGCGATTCATTAGCATTCAGGAACTGCGGCGGCCGATGAGCCCCGATCTTCTCACCGACGACAATCGGAGACGCCGCTGCCCCAGGCTGGGAACTATTGGCAACGAAAAGTGCCTTGAATGCGGTCAGCCACTCGACGCCGGGATCTCCTCCGTTGCCACATACCTTACTCGTGCTGGGCACAATCAAACTGATCGCAAACACAGTCCCAACGTAGAAAACGAATATCCGGATGAACGTTTGCTTTATAGCTCGAGGAACGCTCTTCTCTGGGTTCTTCGCCTCTCCCACCGTGATGCCGACAAGTTCCGTCCCGACGTAGGCGAATAACGCAGTGGTCAGGGTACTCCAAAAGCCCAAGAAGATCGCTAGATGATCGTCGTGAACATGTGACAGGAGATAACTACCCATCGGGCCATTGGGCGCCCGCCAATACCGAAATCCGATGCGATCATGCGATGGGTTTCCACCAAGATCAATGACGATCCCCAAAAGTATGAACCCAGCTAGCGAGAGGATTTTAAGACCGCTCATGCCGAATTCTAGCTCTCCGAAGATGCGCACGCCGAACAGGTTGACGAGCAGAGCTTTAAACACAGCCCATCCCTTCAATGAACTCATGGCAGTGAATGACCAGCTTACCGCAGGTGATGTATACGGCTGACAGAGCAATGGATGGCTGAGCGATTTGTTGTCGCATGTGAGAAAAACAAACCTGTCCACACCCCGAGTGGCACCGACCGTGTCCAATACTGCATGACGATGCAAGCACCATTGATGTTGCTGGCTGGGGTGATGAGATATTTGATGAGGTAATTCCAGCCAACAGCAAACCCAAACGCGGGATCCACAAAGCGTGTCGCATGACCTGCAAAACCTTTCCTGTGTGGCAGATAGGCTGACATCTCCCCGAGAGCATTCATAACCAAGTAACAGATGAGGCCCACGAATACATATCCGAGACACAGCCCCAGCGGTCCGCCTTGGACGAGCGCTGTTCCGGAACTCATGATGAGCCCCGTTCCAATTGCACCCCCCAACTTTGAACCAAATGAGACATGGCACGGGATTATCGCAAGTGACGCACGGCAATCATCGATATGTGCCGACTCTCCAGTCCGCGATGGAGAGTGTCTTCATGCTTTGGGTCTTGGTTGTGTTGGCCCTCTTCGCTGGCGGGGCGACTCGTCGGCATGTTGGGCATGCTTTCCTGGTGGTTAGTAGGAAGCGGTAAGGACCGTACCTTGCGATAAACTTGCAATCGCACGTAAACATAGCGTCCCGCATGCTTGGCGTGAGCCGAAGAGAGACACAAACGCGGATTGCATGTGGGTGAGAATCTTTGCAAGACGCACCTACACCGGCCCCCGACGAGCGGAAATCAAACTTGGTCCGCAAATGATAAGGAAAGGTTATATAGTCAAGGGATGCTACCACTTCAACAGAGCGTCATAGCTTATGTTTGATCTCCTTTCGTGCAATCATTCCGAAACGTCTAGCGGGTATTCCAGTGGCCATTTTTTCCGCTTGCGCATAACTTTCCCGAAGATTGACGGCGTCGGGGTTGTTCTTCTCTGACAACCCGGCCTTGAGGAGCGCTTTGATGGCAAGCACTGACGAACGATCCAAGCCATCAAGCTCGCCAAGTAGGTGTTCTCGCACTGCCGCATGAAATGACTCGGTAGGTTGACAGGGGAATATTTTACTGTTGAGATAGCGTCGTGAGCAGCTAGAATGAATAAAGTGCAAACACACTTGATAAATCCACATTCAAGCAGTTCCTGGGCATGCTTCTTCTGGTTAAACATGAGCACCTCATTTGCTTTGGCGGGACCCACTGTGAAGGGTCGGTGGCACATCGAGGGAGGGATCCAAAGTATGCTTACTTCGGTTGATGAAGTTGACGCTCGCTCCGCCCTCGATCACGATACCTAAGAAGGGAAACCCAACATACAGCCACGCCTCGGGGAGGGCATAGATGAAGTCAAAGTTGCCCAGGAACGCTTGGGGCAACATCGCATCACGTCGCTTATTAACAGGCATCGCGACCCCGACTTACCAGCCGCAATACCTGGATGACTCTATGAGAAGCATGTTCAACACGATACTGTCATAGGACTACTTGCCCATTACGGGCCCGTTCAAAGCAGCGACCAAAACCTTGCTGTGGGTATACAGCTAGAATGCCAACATGAGTGCGGAAGCCCTTGATTATACGGAGCGCGACATACCGCTCTAGTGCAATCTGTGTTTGCCGAAATTACTCGAGCACGGAGTTGATCCCTAACTGTTGGCTCGACAGCCTTTGAGTCCTTCACATTGGTTCCTCTGCCACGAAACCAGGAACATGTTCGCGAACGTGGTCATCACTTCAATGAGCGCCCACCACTCACGCGCAAAACCATTTTCCGTTGGCTAAAGCAAACAACTTTTGACTGAATATTCATCAAGCTGCTGAAATGCAAAAGGTAAGACTCACCCTGCCACACCGTGGCTACAACGTCATTGCGTTTGTCAATCTCTCTCAACGAATTTGCGAAATCATCATAGTCTGTAAACTTACTCGTTAGTGTGGTATTTACAGTTGTTCAAAGGCAACGCAGACCTTCAGCCGACAACGCGTTAAGTCTTTGTGGCTCGTTGAGGGTGATGGTGGCGATCCCTTGAGAGATATTGACGTGAACGTTGCTCAACCCCATGAACGAGATGTCGAGATGTAATGTACCGTCACAAACCGGCGGACGGATATATATATATAACCGGTGTCTGGATGCGTCTAGCGACACGAACGACTACTAATACTACATTTGACTGGGGGCTGGATGTCATCCGCCTTCACCTATATGCAACTTCCTTTATCATGTCCACATATCAAGGGTCTTCTTCGCTGCAGCTGCTAGCATATTCTCTTTACTTGTCAGGTTGGATTTCGATAGGTCCTCCAAGATAGATCTCGTAGTATCCTTGACCATTTCCAATTCTTCTCCGCTCGTTCGCTTTCCTAGTTGTCCGAGTAAAGCGCAGATATTGACGCGAAGTTCGACAGGATATGAGGTTAACTCTAGTTGTCTGGGTCTGGAAACCTCGTCGCTACTACCATTACGAAGGATGTTCGACAGAATGTCAACGGCACGTCTCCGAGGTGGAGCACGACCGCGTGCAGGAGAAGTGATGATGGGAGATCCTGTCTCGCTGCTGGTTGACGCTGCTGTGGACATCGCTGCGGAACCTGGGGCTGGTTGTGTTATCTCGTTTGAGAGGGGCGCTACAAGGGTGCGCAAGACCAGCTGGCCTAACATAAGTGAGTACAATGTTCATGCCTATCGACCCAATGAACCTACCACCATCCCGGTGGGTGCTTAACAAACTGAGCGCTACGATGGCCTCGTTGATGAGAATTGGGTATTTTGCGCTTCTACCAACGAGTGCGGCAAGGGCGTCAACGCACGGTATTGTGACCAATGCTTGTATTGCGCGTTCTCTTTTTTGTTGTCTCGTCTGATTCTCTTCTCCGTCCCACTGATCGCTATCGGTGTCACTAGACCAAAGTGATTTGATGAGGTTGACGATGACGCGGGTACCTTCGCTCTTAATGGCGACCGTGTCGGAGCGTTTGATCAATGCGAGAAGCTGCGAAAGTCCCGACGCTGAGGCCGCTGTGTTATCTGAGGGCAATATGACGGCGAACGAACTGTCGACTTGCATTGCATGTGTCGTTAGGAAAAGCCAAGGCTCGAGTGAGCAAACTACTCACTACTATTGTTGCATAAATGCTTTACGATGCCGATGGCATTGACTTGCACGATGTCTGCCATAACATCACCGCGGTCGTCCCAAACGTTGCTTGCCACAATACACTCGATTATTCTTGCACTGCTCAGTGCTGTGCGATTGAAGACAGATCGAACAGATGACTGCGAAAGATGTTTGAGCAGGCCAATCACCCCGTGTTTCAACTTGACATCCGTTACTGGAGAAAGCAGGGATTCCGAGGATAATAATTGAGCGATGTGATGTGGTGGGGATAGCAATAAAGTCGCGTGTGATTCTGCAAGCGTCAAATTATCAGCAATGCACCTACTTAGAGCATCTTGTTGCAGTATGATCACCTCTTCTTGTTAGATTTCCGAGGGAAAGAGTCGCGCATATCACCAGATCATCCCTAAGGTTTCCGCGGTTGCCTGTAGCAATAAAAGCCCGAATCCAATTGACCATACGAGAAACGAATCTGCCACCGGGGTATATCTCTTCCGAGTCGTCGCAAAGTACATCCGTGTTTTTGTCTTCTCCAGATACTTCAACCACTGCTTTGATCACAGCGGCCTTGCAATCATCGAAAGCCTTTTCTTGGCTCCGAACCTCGCCGTCGTCCAGACTAGTTTCGTGTTGTACATACCACAGTGGTGCATAACTCCCTTGTTCGACGAAGTCTAACATTGCGGACAGGCATGGAACATCTTGATGTTCTGCTGGGAATACAAATCCGCGAGCTAGGGACAGTCGAATATCCTCGACGTCTAACGCGAGGGATTCGAGGTTCGAACATGCTTCTGAGAGTAGATCAAAATCAGCGTGCAATAGAGATGTCCTGAGCTGCGATGGCTGTGCAAAACTTGGAGGGGGTGGGGCAGTTAACAATGGTGGCGTGAAAGCGATCAACGGCTGGACGAGGAAGGGGAGTACATCAGGGTTAAAAAGCGGATGTGCTGTGGTATGATCAGACGCGCGGGGGCCGGTAAGATTCGCTGAACGTACTGACCATCATCCCTGAGTTCGGAGATGAGCCTCCAAGTCCAATTAGAGAGCCCGATACGAAGAGTCCAAGACTCTGCTACACGCTCAGGAACGCCATCGAGTCCAGGAGCTTCTGCAGGAAATAGACTTATTGGACCCCTCATCCATGCACCAGTGGGGTATATTGCGGATGATAGACGCACGAGCGTCATAGCGACTTCAAGGGACGTGAGTCTGCACTTGACAGGTTCTATGAATGAAGCCGATATCAGCGTGTATCGTATCGGTCAAGCGCGCAGACACACCATAACCGAGGGATGAGTTTAGTAGGAAACCGATGGCAGTTTTGATGACCTGCAGGTGGGAGATGGATAATGGTAGAGGGCTGACTTGTGGTTGATTCGGCAGCTGGTCTGCATAACCTTCGAGGAGCGATACGGTCGCCTGCGGAAAACCAGCCTCCAACAGATGCCCTCTATTCGGGTCTGAGTAAAATAAACTGAATATGGCACATGTTCCCGACGAATCGATTGAGCCCACCGTGTTCCACGCATAGGTTAGCGCTGACGCGAAGGATTTCGAGTACGGTGATTGCGCGAGTATCATTTGGGATTGGTGATCCGGCGAGTGCTTTGGACAGAAGAGAGGTGAGATCTTGTGGTAAAGAGCTTGCTCCTAGAGCTGTATGGTTATCCTCTATCGGGATATGGTCGATATCATCACTCGAACACGACAAGATATGCTACCGACCTGGGCTATTTCTGATGCGGAGTAAGTTTGCGAGATGTCTGCAAATGAGCTGGACGTCGAGCCAGGATTCCTCGGAGGGGTTAGAGGAGAGTTTGGTCGAAAGAAAACCCAACTTGGATGCACTTTCTGTGCAGGACGACATTATCGACGTGGCGTCCATGTCCAACGTCGTTTCAGCGCGATCAGTAGTGGCGTGCCAGATCGCATAGCCACACAAGACCCCTCAACGCGTGATGCCATCGTCAAAGCGAAACAAGTCGAAGCAATCCAAGTCGGCGACCCCAATAGACACGCCTCCACCACAGCCGTCTTTGCCCGACGATGAATTGATGGACGATCTATTTGCTGAGCTCGACTTGAGGGTTAAACAACCTCAACCAGAATCAGTCACTCCCCCACAAGATGCCCCCGCAAACAAGCTTGAGGAAAGGGTCGATTTTGGTCCCAAGAAGCAGAATTCAAAGGTACGGCATCTTGCAAGACAGGTGAGCGAGTCGCATGCCACGCAAGGCTGAGTTCACTTCAAAACTTGCGTAGGCACGAAAGGCCGCAGCGTTGGCTCAGAACTTTGCGCCGTCGAATCCTGACTCAGATGCGCAAGTTGATCGCCAGATAAAACAGGAAGCGGCGTCGATAAAACGGACGTGTGACGAGCTCGCCGTGCAGATTCACGAGGTTGGTACCTTGCGCTCGTCCCCCTCCGATCACAATGCAATGTCCCCCATGCCACAGATAAATCCGGACGGCCATTGCCTCTTCTCCGCCATTGCTGACCAGCTCGCTCTTCTTAATATCCTACCACCTAACGAGGCAAATTACACGACACTCCGAGCCACAGCCTCTAGCTATCTCACCGAGCATCCGGATGACTTTCTTCCTTTCCTGCCATCAATCTCCGGAGAAGACGGTGTCGGGGCGACCGAGAATAACGGACTTATGGATGCACAACAATTCAAACAATATTGTTTGGCCATCAAAGATACTGCTGCGTGGGGTGGAGAGCCAGAGATCTTGGCACTGAGTCGGGCATATAGTGTGCCAATCCAAGTGATACAAGCTAGTACACCGCCTGTGGTGACTCACACCCCCGACGGTAATTTACCCGATACCGTTTCGCGGAATGCGAAGATTGTCCGCATCAGTTTCCATCGTCGGATGTATGGTCTAGGAGAGGTAGGTGGTTCTGCAAAACCCGGTGCTCCTGGCTCCAACCTGTGCTTTCAGCATTATAATTCTCTACGACCCAAGAATGCCCTCGTCGCCGTTGCAGATAAAATCCACCTAATGCTCAGTTGACACTGCCGTCATATGGAATGTTCCTTTATGAAGGGACCGTTCAACTACGGAAACGCGAGGCCCTCTAGCAAGGTTTCCTACCAATTTGTTTTGCTATCTGGTTGTTGGACTTGACTCAACCATTACGCACACTTTTTTGCCAGTCTGGTTGCGTCCTACATACCACACAAACAAGATGCAGAGTTATTGCTAAGAGGACAGTAGCACACAGGCGTAGCCTTCCAACGACAACACTGGAAGGATTGCAAGTGTTCCGTATGGAGAGGTTTGGTTAGAACAACAGGTCGTCCAAGTCATTGTTACCCCTCTGGCGCCCAAGCATGGGCTGAGGCTGGTCTGCAAGATACCCTCCAAACGCACCATCCAAGTTTGCATATGGGTCCGCCATAGGGTTGTCGCCGATGTCATCGTCCTCATCGTCCCCATCCACACCTTCCACAGTTTCGTTCCCAGGATCATCACCGGTACTTTTACCGCCCTCCGTTGGGGAGTTCTCGTTCACCAGGAGGTTGGGCCTTTGTAATGGCACACTGGGCTCTGATTTCGATGCATCAGGAGAAGCCTCGGTAAGTTGATTACGGGTGTATGGTTCAATAGGGCCAGGACCAGCAACGGTGATGGTAGTGTTTGGAAGTTGAGGGCGCGTGAGAGGGACGAGAACCGCTCTGGAGTTCACATTAAGTGCTGGGCTGTCTACCAACCCTCTTCCGGCTGAATTTCGAATAAAAGTCTTCGCTGCACGTTAGATCTCGGCAAACGACCTTTGGGCGTTCACTGACCTCTGGGTTTTTGTGATAGATGCTACCAAGTGTACCTGTGTGCAGTAGTAACTGATCAAGTGCACCGCGGTCCATTCGGTCTGAATCTGTTGTTATAGGAGGCTTCTCTGCAAGGACTATTTCACCAGCCACCGTCGGGTTCATTGCAAGCATTCTCCAGTACATAAATCCCCGATCCCGCAAGTCGGGGTTATCTATTTCTTCGGTGGCCCATTTCAGCACCTTGTGAACTAGCGCCTTGGCGGTTTCCGAAGACGATTTGTAAATGAAGAGCTTGACTACGGCAGTCAGAAGCGCAAGTTGCACCTAAAAATTGATTAACCCAGTGATATGGCATCATTGAAACCAATGACACCTCGACTGTCTCTTCCAGGAACTTGTACACCAGGTCATCCAGAAGTTCATCGGCATTATCGATTCGGTCCGAAAATTGTCCCAGAACCCACACCATAGCCGCTTTGGCCTCAGGCTCCTCCAGGGCATCGAGGTTCTCACAAAGCGTCGGGATGATGCCCTCATATCTGCCCGGATAACGCCTGAAAATATCTTTGGTCACAATCACAGCCTCTTGAACGACATACGAGACTTTAGTCTCCATGAGATTGAGAAGGGATTGGATACACATATCCGCTGCGGCCTCGACCTTGATGGCCAACCGACCTATTGACCGCACGGCTTTGCGAACAAAGTCGACGTCTACCTCTGACGCGTACCTATGTCCATGATCAGATATGTTACCCCTGAGAATGAATAAGAGGCCAACTCTTCGAGCTCTGCCAATACCTCTCTCGCGTTCTCTTCACGTCCAAGTCGATACATGATTTCCAATTTTGCCAATTTAACATATATTGGGTCATTGTACTTGCAAAAGAAGACCTTGACGTCATTCTTCAGAACAGTAGGCCGCCGTTGGATGATGAGCAAAATGTTGCGAAGCGCGACATATTGAACTTCTGGACCAGAAGACAGTAACGTGACTAAGGGGATCCTAGCAATCAATCTTCACAACCATAGAAAGAGGCACTGTGTTACCCAATGGCGGCCCCATCTTCTTGCAAATGTGGTCGATGAGTCTTCGGTTCTCCATGTAATTCATGAGATACAGGAGAACTTTGATGGTGGTCAAAACCACGGCCGAGTTCGCGTGTTGTAGTTGTATAATTATCCTTTCTGCCATCATTTCCGCATCGGCGTGCTGCTCCGGGACGTAGCGTAGGAGAGAATCCAGTATGTATATCTGACCCCACCTTGACCTCAGATGAGCGAAATTCATAGTAGAGTACAAACGGACTTACTCTGAACTCTCACCCAACGCAGCAATTAATTTATTTGCTATGGGCAAGTTTAAGCGAAAAATGACACCATCCTGACGATCACCAATCTCCGAGAGCGCTGCTACGGCATTTGCAACAACTGTTGCGTTGACATCGAGCATCATATCTCTGAGCATTTCAACGAATCCTGCCCGTTCCGCTTTCCTAGGATCGGCTGCGTAAAGTTTCGCGACGCAGATCGCGGCTGTTTTGCGCACATAGGGGTCCCGATCCTTGATGCAATGCCGTAGCTGTTCGCTGAGTGCTTCCGTTACCACAGGAATGGGTATGTATGCCATTGTCCGTATGGCGAGTGCCCGGATAAGTGGATTACGATCGTTGCAGTCCTAGAAACGAATTGTGGGTAGGACTCGGCAAAAACACTCCCGGAATACCTGCAGAAAGCTCGGGATCACGATCTGAATCTGTTCTGGTTTGGAACGACCATAGCTGACCAGGTACAGGTAGACCACTGCCATATGGTTGACTTCCGGTAGAATCCAACGTTGTCGCTAGACACTTACTCTTTTTTATTTCAAGCAGAGGGGTACCAATACATTGGACAACGTCATGAAAGAGCGGCGACACTAATTAACGAACGTTGTCTGAGGATGATAGAGGTGTGTTGATTGGCTCACGTACTATCGTTGCCCATGGTTATGTTTGCGACGATCTTCTTGAGGACTATTCTTCGTTTCTGGAATTTCTTGTCCTTTGCTTCTGCAGCTTGAAGCTCTGTACGGAATTCCTGGGCAAAACCAGCTCTATGGTAACCGAGGCATCCCAATTAACTTGATGTACCTCGATCTTTCCACGTTGGAAGAACTTGGCATCTTGTCCCGGTTGAGTGGCCATTCTTGTCCTTGGCAAATCCGATATGCGACTATGAATGTAGCGGTCTGAGGATCTTCACAGTTTCCTGCTCACAAAATGGGATTGGGAAATAAGTCAATCAAACGTGTTTTTCAAGACGGTCGTGGCTGGACCACCGAGGACCCCATGAACCCTCCTGTACTGGGGTCGCTACCGCAATCCGGCTTTAGCGTTCGAGGTGATATGGTAGGAAAAGCGTATTGAATGTCCCTGTGGCGAGACAGTGATTCGGACGCTTGATGATGATGCTAGCAGTGTATGCCACCTGTAAGCAAGCAGGCAAGCCAAACTTCAGTTCGGGACATTTCAACGAGGGGTTCATGGGGTCCTCTGTGATTTACTTCTCATTTTACAAGCAAGAAATTGAGATCCTTGGACTGCTACTTCAAGCACATCAGTTCAAATTTTTTAGGGTTGGTGCACGATCATTATGTGCCATTAGCATTCCTGTAGCCTACCCTCTAGGAAAGCTGCATTTATGTACCGTACATAGATCGTCGGTGTCTTTTCGCCCCCCGTGACTCCCGCCTCGTTCCAGGCTTAAAATTTCTGCTGTCGGCCGTGGAACGCCCGCCAAAGGTCACCGGTCACATGGTGCGGCGAAGTTCATTTGGACGGTGAGTGACAAATATCAAGTTGCACAACTTTTCATTCCGACAATAAATACCAGAACGAGCGGTGGGACCTTGTTTCCAAGGTCTTGTGCCTTGGGAGCTTGAGCGCTTGAGCTTTCGGATCAAGTACTGGAGAGAACTTGTAAACAAGCACAACCCATTTTTCCCACAGTGTACAAACTTTATCACTGCTTCTTAATTCTCATACGCTCTCAGCCTCCACATGGAGCTAACGAAGTGGCACTTACTCTTACCTGAGCTTGTTCAATAAGCATACTAAACCGAACCAAGTTGCTGTATATTCCTCCAACTCAAGCCTTACCTTTATGCCTCGCTATCCTCGGCAAAGATTCCATCCATTCGACTTTTGTCAGCCAGTAGTGCACAGTTGCTGTGGGAATGCTTCCTGGCGGCGTCGTCGCGGAGGTCCCATCAGAGTAACATCAGCATCCTTGATTCGGCTTCGAAACCCATGGCCGGTGGCCGTCCGTCAGGGAGCCGGATAAGAATGACCAACTACGCGGTGGTCTAGGCAAGTTGAGCCATGTCATTAGTGCGTCTAAGTAAAACCCATGTTTTTTTCATCCGTGTTGCAGGAGTCAAGCGCTCAGACAACAAGCAGTCAGTGATCTCGCAACCTAGTGAATTAGGATGCTGACGTCGCACCATTCACAAGGACGCGGTTGCATGTCTCACGACGGTGGGTAGTTCGCATAATGATGGGCATGCGAAAGACGATTTCGTCATTCTTGCAGTTCTTGGAATTGAATTCGATTTATGGTTCGTGGGTGGGGGGCAAAGGTTGTTATCACGATATTAAAAGGACCGTGGACAGGGGAAAAGTACAGGATACCTTCGCCCCGTTTCTTTTGCTCCCACAAGCATAGATGTTTACCTGCCCCTCATCCACTCTTCTCTCGAGGCAGACAGTTCGAAATGCTCGATTCGCGAGTACAGCTACTGGCAAGGACAAGTTTAAAGTCGTCGTCGTCGGTGGTGGTAAGGCCCATGAGATAATCCATTCGTTGAACATGCCACTTAGGACATTTAGGTTCCGGAGGATTAACTGCCGCAAACCAAATTTACAAGCGCTTTTCGGAGGCAGGTAAACCATTGAACCGTGGGGATATCGTAGTTCTCGACGCCGCCGAGTTTCACTATTACCAAGTAAGACACGCTGAACTGGCCTTCATCGACAAAGCTCACCACTTTACGTTTTCCTTTTGACTTAGCCGGGCTGGTAAGCTTGTCCCCTTCCCTAATATGCCTCTCATTGTTTCAAGGACCCTTGTCGGCGCAGGGCTCCGCTCCAAACATGACTTCAGACGTCCCCTTGCTTCATTATTCTCCCCTCACATCGCACATATCAAAGAAAATGTTGCAGCGTTTTCTCCCGCGACGTCATCTGTGACAACTTCAGCAGGTCGCTCGATAACATATGAAGCGCTAGTAGTTGCTGCTGGTTTGAAGATCAACTGGGAAGCTATCGCAGGCTTGCCTCAGGCTCTTATTGACCCTGCGTCTGGCGTATCATCCATTTATTCGTTTCAGACCTGTGACAAAACCTGGGAAAATATTGAATCTCTGAAGCACGGGAAAGCGATATTCACGCAACCGACAGGTATCATTAAATGCCCTGGAGGTACTTCACAGGTTTCGGAAGGGTGATGTTTTCGTTACTAACATGGCGCTCAGCTCCCCAGAAAATCATGTGGATGGCCTGGGACAAATACACAAAATCTGGTAGGAGAAACGACATCAACATCGCATTCATGACGGGCATGCCAACGATGTTCAGCGTGAAGAAATACTCGGATGCGCTGGAGGCCCTACGCATTGAAAGGGGTGTAGGCGGCGAGTTTGAGCATAATCTCATCGCGATTGATGTACCAAATCGCAAGGCGACCTTCAAAAAGGCCGATGGCACGACAGTTGATCGTGAATATTCAACCCTACACGTGACCCCGCCTATGGGTCCCTTGGATTTCATCAAGAACTCCCCCGTTGCTGACGCTGCGGGATGGGTAGAAGTCAATCATACGACACTTCAACACGTAAAGCCTGAATTCAGCAACATCTTTGCCGTCGGAGACTGTGCTTCCTTGCCGACCAGCAAGACAGCAGCAGCTATTACGTCGCAGGTCCCTGTCCTCACGGAGAATTTGTTTTCTGTAATGGACACTGGGAGCCTTAGCAATGCTGGTTATAACGGCTATACGAGCTGCCCGGTCCGCATTAATTTGACTGGGTCATGTGGTGTCATTTTGACCTCTATTGCAGCTCCTCACAGGATATGGTCAATTGATGCTAACCGAGTTCAAGTATGGTCTTGAGCCAAATGAGACATTTTCTGGTCTTCTCGGTGATCAGAAAAAGCCACGAAGGTCAGCCTTTTAGTTTCTGGTTCCTTCTAGCGTAATGATGACCGACCATGTCCAGACTCTACTACTATCTCAAGAAAGTACGTACCTATGGATCCCTCAAACTAAGATTGAAGTGTTCACACCTTTCCAGGACCTATTTCCGTGGGCATATTGGAATTTGATGGTAAACCCCATGAATACTGTGGGCAGATCCGACTCTAACGCACTTATATGTCAGCTGGGTGGCAACTGGTTCGGACCGTCTGCGCTGTTCCGACCAAGGTTCACACAATAAAATGCATCTGGACCATAGTCTCACGAACCATGTACAACTACGCCTATTCTGTGTCTCGCGTGATCAATGGGTCATCTCAAATGTTCACATTTGTTGCCCTCCGAACGACTGCTATGCAGACGATGTCTCGGATGAAACGGCAAGGGATTGGTCAGATCTGCACCACGGTCTTGACGCCATCGTATTACGTAAGTAGATGGTTGATCGTGGTCACGTGAACGCAGTGTGACAAAGGTCACTCTGTGACGTGCTGCTTGTTTTCCCCGACGTTGACCACGATGTCGAGGTCTTTGACCGCAACGCAAATTATCAATCTGGGAGACTATCTCGACAATGACTTCGATCCGAATACCTTGACCGTTTCTCAACTACTTGGTGTCTTTGCCTACCATCAGATCCGATATCCCACCCCCTACACCAAAGCGAAACTCGTCCAGCTGTTCCTGGACGAAATCAGACCGAAGCTCGCAAAGTTTCGAAAGGAGAGGCTGAAAAGGGAGAACAGCATTGCCAGCGACGATGGTATTACAGATGGCCTGACTGGTCGACCACTCAATGCGGATACGAAGGTGGTCAATCTCTATTCGCAATGGATTTAGCTCATCATGATGTAGGTAACGAGAAGGTCCTCACGGAGACTCTCTCGGGCTCCAGAAGACGACGAGCTCTCGCAAAGACCAGAACCAGTGGGCTCAATCAAGATTTCATACCCCTTTCCTGACTAACGCTCATCTCCAGCCCAAGCGTCGTCGTTCATCTGCTCAACCGGACTTGGGCAGGATGCCAAGCACGAAAGCTCGCGCCAACGTCCCCATCCTTCTTGAAGAAAGCGAACCAGAAGAAGAGCCACCGACTCGAAAACAAACGAGAAGGAAAGAGGTGAGGTTATTCAGTTCCGCTCCTCATTGGCTTGCACCGACGCACAACTTCCAGGATGTTTCTCAAAAACGTCGAACATCATTAGTACGTTGTGGCTTAATTGTGGTGTTACCCACAGAATCGACCTCGCTACCCACAGCTGGCAGATGATAGCGGATGGGAAGACAACAATATTTTCCAATCTGGCGCTGAGTCTTCGTCACCGATCCGACCGTCCCCGGTTCGCAGGACGGCTCGCAAAAGTACTGTCCACCGGAAGTCTCGCCACTCTATGTCGGCACCACCGCACGTTTCGCCTCCATCATCTCCCACCAAAGCACCACCTTTCCTCCAGTCATCTCCGCGGTCACCACCCCAGTCCAAGTTTGAGCCACAGCTCCCATTGGACATCCCACGCCAGCCGGCCGCATGGTCGCCGCCTGGAAAGAGAATGTCATTTGTTCCCCAGATTCATCAAACCAGCCTACCTTTGGTACCGGAAGAGTTATCACAAGCTGGCATCCGAGACGTGAATTCAGAGATTACGGAACACAATTTCGATCCCGCAGCGCCGCCAGTGAGCGTTGCGGAGGCCAAGATTAAAGAATTCGAGCTTCACGAGCAGGTGACATCGACTCCTCAATATATCCCGAGCATCATTGTTAACCATGATAAACCTCGCGCGAAACTGAGGTCTTATCTACTGACATTCTTGTATGCGATTTGCTTCTTTGCTCTTTCAAGCATTGTCATCAACTACAAGAAGCAATCTGCGTCCATTGGGTTTTGCGACGCGGGGTCGAATAGCAGTCGAGCTTTACGGGAATTCCAGGCTCATATTTCTGCAATAGAACCATGCATTCGAGCCAACCGGACCCTTATGGACATACCATTGGAACTCTTTGATGCAATCACTGCCAAAGACGGAACACCATGCCCACTGCTTTCGTTGAACCCCTTGCCACATCCATCAGCATGCGCACCTTGTCCAGAATATGCATCGTGCAGTCAGCATACGGTAACATGCAACAGTGGGTATTTACTACGTCCGCACCCCATTCTTGCTTTGTTGTCACCTTTCGGGGCCGCTCCATCAGCTCCTATCGATTTAGTCTGGACCTTCATTTCTGAGGTGGCCGATGGGTTACCCGGATTGGGCCCTGTTGTATTCCCACCTCATTGTATTGAAGATCCGAGACGAAAGAGGAATATTGGCGCCTTGGGTAAGGCGATCGAAGCCCTTCTTGGCCAGGAACGTGGGAGAAGAGTCTGTGCTGGTGGTGAGGAAAGCGAAGTGACGATATCCGATAGTGAAGGAGGTGAAGCCAGAAAATGGGGTTTGGAAGTAGAAGTCTTGAGAGAGACGATGAAAAAGAGAACTGCGGTATGTTGAGTTGTCGTCTCAGATGCGCGGTAAATGATACTTTCGGCTCGATAGCCACACCTTCTCGAGACTTTTGACGACACCTTTAATGAAGCTATGCAACAGCTTGTTAAGTGGGGTAGTGTTGTATTTGGGGAGGACATGTCGTGAGTTAACGATCGCGAATTATCTGATCCCGAGTGTCACATCACCAAATTTGCCTCAGCGGACATCGCTATCTCGCCCACAAGACTGCTAATTTAACCCTGAATTGCAAGGTCACTGTGAAATTCCGAGAGGTGTGGTTACAATTTCGAACGACTGTTTTCGGTAACAATGCTATGTTGTGCTCGTTGCTCAGTTACTAACGTCGCCATTCAGTATTGTTTATCAGTGGATGCATGCTATATGCCCTCAGGCGGAGCCGCGCCCAACGCCAAAAAGAGAACAAACGTGTCGCGGAACTAGTTCAAATTGCTCTCGATACGTTGCGTAACCAAGAACTTGCACACCATACGGACCCGGTGACGGCACCTCAGCCGTATTTATCCTCTCTTCAACTCCGTGATCTCATTCTCCAGGAGCAACATTCAATATCCGTCAGGAAAAGGCTATGGGATCAGGTGGAACGCGTTGTAGAGGGTAACGCGAACGTCAGGGTCAACCTGGAAGAGGTACATGGTGGCGATGAACACCGCGTGTGGAGGTGGGTAGGAACGGCGGGAAGGGGGCCAGAGTATCGGAAGAGGGTACAAACTGAGACGGAAAAGGGTGAAGGCCCTGTCGCCTGATCTACTTTCCTAGTGCGAAGGCGTCGGCGTTCATTTATGATGACTGACAGAACCCCATGCCCATTCTAGTTCGACAGCCAAGTTTGTCATTCCGTCGCGCTTGGAAACATTCACGTTTGCCGTTTTCAAAAAGTATAGTGAACTTCTTCCGGTCGTGAAAGGTAATGAAAGTGGTTCGATGAGCCGATACGCCTTATGGTCGTTTCTCACTCGGAACCTTGTTGGAAGATCCGGATCCGGGCATGGAACAATTACCAGAGGCACTGCCTGTCTCTGCTGACGGGATGGCGTACCATCTCAGGAACAAATTGCAGCCACCAATCAATCACAAGGAAACCGCAGCACAGCGCCGCCCACATCACTACAGCTTACGAGGGTCGACCCCAGATAGAGCTCGAGGTTCAGAAAGCGTGGTCCAGAACATGGCACATATGGCAACTTCGTCGCCGAGCACCCCATAAGATCCAGCCTGGGCATCTGGATCTGTCATGTTTGGTTGTTACCCCGAATGTGACTAGGTATAGGGCAAGCTCGTTCCCATCGGAATCCCCATCTGGATCTTCTCAATGAGCGCCCTTTTCATGAATTGCTCTTCTGCGAGCACGCGGGTCGTCTGAGCGACGGAATGGGATATGAGAAACATGTGACAATGGAAAGAATAACCCTCACCCTCAAAAAACGTTCTAGATCGATGCGCCCAGTGTTCAAGGCCCTATGCAAATGGTAAATAGTATCTTCGATCGCATTGTCTTCCGCGACCAAATTGATCAACCTGCGCGGTCCAGGTCAGTGAGCTGTGACCGAACAAGGGGGAGATCGCGGGAACAGATACTCGCTGGTTGTGGACGATGCTCGTTGAACAGACTAATTCATCTACTTCCGGATCACCCTTTCGGCGCAAGTCGGACAAGTTCCGTTCTGCCTGTTCAACATGGCTTCGCAACCTTGCTGCGACGTTACGGCAAACATCTCTCACAGCTTCGAGCCGCGCCATCTCATCACGGATGACAGGTTCGCCGGCAAGAAGATCCGCTTGCTGAGCACGCAGGCGATCGGCTTCCAAGAGGATAAGCTGGGACAAGGAAGAAAACTCTGATCGTATTTTGTCATGAACGTGGGCATGTAGTTGGAGCAGTTCTGGGTTCGGCGGACGTAGCGGTGCAGTGGCCAGAGGAGGCTGTGGCACAGGGGATTCGTCATCAAGCAAGTTCGGGCGCGGGATGGATTGTACAACCGGTGGAGAGACATGGGGTGGAGGCTGAGGTACGTGGAGAGCGGACGGAGTCGATGGCAAGGCTGGAACCGGGGGCGGTACGTGGGCCGTCGGAGTTGATGCATTTTGGGAGGAGAGGAGAGGAAGGGCGTCCGGAGGTATTGTAGGGCGGTAATTAGGAGTGGTGGGAGAGGATGGTTCTCTAGACTGTTCGATGGATGATCGCGCAGTATTTCCGTCGCTAGTGTACGAGCCCTGCGGAGGAAGTATCGATTGGTGATATTGGGGTGGACGAATATCTACACGAGGTTGCTGGGGCAGCGGTGGCGGCGGGCGATTGTACAAGTCGGCCTGTGTGCCCGATCATGATTGAGGGAGGGTTTTAGAGTGAAATAGACATACCTGTGTACGACAAAGGGGAGATGCCGCTGGGGTAGCGATAGGGCGCGGGGGCACGAAAGGCGGCTGGGATGGGATAGGTTTCGGTGGTAGTGCAGGGCGATCATCAAGGCGAGATTGTGGAAGCGACAAGGGCTGGGAAGCCGAGGAGGAATGGGTGTGTGATTGAGGGGAGGGGAGGGGTTGGGGGGCTAGACGGGGACTAGACGACTTGGATTTGGCGTAAAGAGGGGGGGCACGGGAGAAATGATCTTGCATGGCTTGGAGCAACGCAGGGATATTGCAGGGCTTTGAAAGGTGAGTAGGGGAGTGAACCGGGACGGAGGGGATAGACGGACCTCGGGTTTTCTGTGCCAATCTTGGATGTACTGGATCGAGCATCTGCCGCTGAGATCGATGTATCTGCTTGGACGAACGAGGAGATCGTTTGTTGGGACGACATAGGAGATTGGGGGGTGGCGAGGGTAGTCGCGTGTGATCCATATCGCGATGGGAATGTTGTAGGGGGTACCCCTGAATGCGATGGGGAGGATGCCGTGGAGACAGAGGAGGAGCTGGGCGCGGCCGTCGTCGTAGGCTGCGGGGGGTGAGAAGAAGGGATATTAATGAAGAGCGAGACTGACTGTAGAGGTCCGATTTTGGGCGGAGGGTAGGAAAGCGGGCGAGGGCGGCCTCGACGTCGGTACAGACGCGGTCGGGGTCGTCGTAAGGGGTGGCGTGTTGCCGGAGCCAGCGACGGGTGTCGGCCATGGCGGGCGGGCGTCGGGACGGAGCGGCGCAAGATGTGAACTTGGAGCGGCGATGGTATAATTCATTCTCCGATCCGGGCCGGAGCGCTGGACCCAGACCGGTCCGCGCTTACAAGTGTCCCACCGTCGCGCTCCGGTCGTGTGGCGTGTACTTTCCATTTCCGCATGGCATCTGAACTTTAATTTGTGACGTGATGTGACGTGATGATTGGGTGCTACCGGAAACAGGTACAGATTCCCACGCATATCCCGATCGGCATCTCGCTAAAATGGCAGGGGATTTCAATTAGAGCCTGTCCGAACTAGCGGGTCGTCCATGCCATTCCGGATCTTTAACCTTCGCCTCCTCCTCCTTCTCCTGTCTCACATATATAACCCTCCCCCAATTCCGTCCCTCCATTCCTCGTCCCTCACAACGATGCGTGCCTCTAGACTAGCTGCTATCTACGACCAAGACGCTCCCCAAAAGTCCCTCACGCCACAGCGAAAGCACAGGAAGCTCCTCAAGGACGGCTCCAGCGAGGTCTGGCCAGAAGACATCGAGCGCGTATTCGTCCAAGGCGCGTACCATCGTGCCCGTCTACGCCCCTTCCTCACACACACTACCTAGGTCTCCGCGAATACTGGGAGTCTCCCTGGGCGACCTACTCCCGCGGTCGCTCCCGTTGGAGGAACCAGTTCCTCGTCGACTACCTCCAGAAGAACGGCGTCGACCGCTCAAAGAAACAGGTCGCAAGCCACATCCAGGTCTTGCGCAACATGTGGAAGGGCGAACCAGGTACGTCTCTTTCCCCTCGCCACCCCTCCCACAACCCCATCTTCGTCCAGAATACCATCTCGTCGCCGGTGGCGAGGAGCTCTTCCTCGAAACCGCCCTTCTCCCCTCCGTCAAGGCCGAAGACTCCCCCGACACCCATCTACTCACCCCCGCCGGCCTTTTCGATGATCACTCCCCGGCATCCGATCGCTCAGGTGGCTCGGCTACCTCGATATGCCCGCCCCGGTCCCTTTGTTCCGGCTCTAGCCCCACCGTGAGTTCCACTTCGGACCTCGCTCTCCCACATCTGCACGGAACAAGACCCTCCCGTTTCGATGATGACTCCCGTCGCGTCCGGTCCTTACCCGCGTCCGACGCTCATCACTCAGATTCTCGCCGTCTCTCCCCACTTTCGTCCTACTGGACGTCCGACCTCGCTCGGCCCTCGGCAACTCAATCCTGTCCGAGCACCCTCTACACCGCCATCGATCAAACGTTCGACTTGGCTTCACACTATTCACCCGAGCCCTCTCACCAGCCCACCCTCTCCGATTCCCCTCTCCTATTTACCGAGTCTTCTTTGTTCTCCGCTGACCCCGCCCCATGTCCCACCTCATTCACCAGGCTTTCCCTCTGGGCAGAGGGCATGCCGACCCTGATCCTTCCCGTCGATGCCCTCATATCATCCACACAGCCGTTCGCCCACCCTTCCCCAGCACTCGTCCTGAGAATCAAGCTACATCTCCCTCCGATTGACGTACCATCCTTTCCAGCACTACACGGCTTTCAAGGGTCCGTCACATGCATCATGCGGCCTTCTGTCCCTGTGAGATGTTCCACTGCCGTTTTGGTACGCGGCCAGTGCACCTCCCGGGAGAGTAACCACTGCACCCTGATGGCTGCGGAGTCCACAGGAAACGATCAGTTAGAGAGCATTACGCTGCTTCTCCCTGACTCACCGTTGAGTCGCAGCCGGTGGCTTGACTCGAGTGAGTAATTTTCCGCGTATCCGTCTGCACACCCTCCTCATGTTCACCACGTGCCCATCATAGCCTCGCCGACTTGTATTGTGCAAAAAATTATTGTTAACGAAGAGGTCCTTGCAGTCATCTTTTACGATCTGGATAGAGGGCAGTGTGAAAGCATGCCTGCTGCCAAGCTCATCGGGGTCCAAAAATACCACGGTCGCCCGGAAAGGACGCCAAGTCCACAGTCCGCTTATCATGCCGACTCCCTTTTGCCCACCTATACCCATATGCCAGGGCAATGCATACCGCGCTCCAGCCTTCCCACTCAGCCCTCTCTATCGTATGCTTTGTCATCTATCAACGCGGATACCTCCCTCTCAGGCACGTCATCTTACTCGGCGGCATTCATGATGCCTTCCTTGCTTTCATGACCCTCATGACCGTCCTCATTACTCGGACATTCACCGCCATTGGACACCCGTTTGTTCTTTCATTTTGGATATTGTCTTCCTTGAACTGTGTGTTTCCCAACTTTGGGCTTTGTTAGTACACAACTTAATGTTCGTCTTCATCGATCTCGCCCCGCTTTTGTACCAGCTACTGCAACATGAAGTACTGTAGATACATTCTGTAACGTCACTGTGGACTCATAGTACGTCTAATCACCGTTACATCCTGGTATAACTAGAGAGCCTACGGGCCGATTCTCGTATTCGAGAATCGTAGTGGCGTTGTTGTAATTGCAACAGCTCAAAGAACGATGTCCCGAACGGATGACTTAGTTGGGGATCTTGCACCTCTGCCAGGTACATGCCATCTACATGACGATCGTCAGTGGACAATAGCGCTTCAAGTTTGGGTTCCTTCATCACCAAACTCTCCACGAAATCCAGGGCGCGGAGCGCCACAGTGGGTGACCAATTCAACGAAGCAATCAGAAGGCGCTTGGCAAAAGCCGCAGAACGCCAGGGCAGTGTGTTGCCCGCAGTTCGCGGAGAGAATACGATCATCAGCGCCCGAAACAACATATCCGCGATAGTCGGCTGATGGGCTGTTCGTAACCCTGTGGCAGACAGGGATTCATCGATCAGCAACAGCTCGCTGACGGGCAGTATGATGGAGTAGAGATGATTGACGAAATCGCTCAGGTCGATGTTCAGGGCTTCGCCTGGTCGAACGAAAATCAAAAAGCCAAATTTCACAACAAGGTACCAGGTGAAACTGACCTTGTCCAGACAAGAGTTCAAACGCTGTCACCACGCACAACAAGCGATGCTCTATGTCTGTCTTCTGGTCCAAACTACGTGATTCGTTGTCATTCGAGTCGATCACATCAGATTCTTGCATAATGAGACTCTTGAGAACCTGCATCAGGTCTTTGAAGAAGTCGATGTTAACGAGATGCGCATATTTGGATATACCCCTCAGGGCTGCCGGCAAAAGAGGTGTCCAACGGGGGTTCTTCAATATTCGGAAGTACAACACAAAAAGAAGCTTCAGGGTTTCCGTATGCTTTTGCCACACTTGTCAGGTAATCGAAGAAGTACGTCTCTTCCATCACGCACCGTCCTGGCCCGCTCTTCTTTGTCTACTTCCGCTTCTGCCTCCCGTACCTCGCGTTCAATTTGCTTCTTTTCTTTGAGAGCTTTCTTGGCCTTCTTGCTTAGATAGGGCCGGTCTGTCGATTTACCTGTGTTTCTACGACTCGCCGCTTTTCCCTTGGGGTACGTGTTGGCCTTCTCTTCTTTGTCGACCCTGGAATTCGAAGCTCGCACGCCCAGCTCGCTTTTGAGCCGCAGGTACAAAAGACATGTGAGAACCTCTGGGTGCACGTTAAAGTGCTTTTCTTTGATCATTCGATTCAACAATTGGACGGCCTCGAGGGAAGGCACGCCGGTTAGATCGTTTCGGAAGATGCTGATCAGAGTGTTCAAACACAGATCAGATGACTGGGGATCGAGTCGATCTAGGCTCTCCAAATGGGTACGTGTTCAGGAGACTTACCTCATTCCATGTTTTCTTGCTCAACTGGGCCACAATGCATGCCATAAGGTTTCCCCGGAAGTTGAAATGCGTGACATCTGTGGCAAGGGTGCACATGCATTTGAGGGCGACATCGACGAGGTCACGCTTGGCTTCATGGGTGCTCAAAAGAGGAACACGAGGCGGCGCAAAGCAATGCCCACCTTTGAGTTCGGCTTCGAGAGCGCGGAGATAGGATTGATACACGAGTACAAGGCCTTGCTCCCATTCACGTGTTCGGACAACCATCTGACTGACTTTTTCTGCCTTTTCCTTGTCTGTCAAAGGTCTTATTCGATACCCCGGAATGATGTCTTTAAACACCGCGAGCTGTGAAAGGATTGCCAGTTTGCGTATGGCAGGATCATTTTTCACAGGTTCCAAACGTGTCGAGGTCGTGATTGTCTCGAGAGAAAAGGTATGCAAGCGACGAAGCAGGCCTAGCTGGGATGTTGAATGAGACAACAAGACAAAAAGAAGGTATCGATTGGGGCAGACAAACACTGTTTTCAGGGTCGGCAATTATTTCTTGACAAAGGGCGGCAATTTGGTCTTTTGCGCCCTGAATTCTAGTTTTGCGTGAGCTGTTTCCAACCACATCCGCGACGGCGGGGCGACCGAAGCGAGCACCAGTCGCTACATCCTCCACCGCTAAAGGCTCCGCCGCCGGCGACAGGGATCGGGCAGGGCCATCCGTCTCTTGGTCGTCATCGATTTGGGCCGGCGCTACGGTCACTTTTTCGGAGGCCTGTATCCGGCCGTCGGCAAGTTTGATCGGAAGACCAGGTATATTTCGACGTGTCTTTGGCTCCGGAAGTTTGTGCAGACGTGGAACGCACTCATACGGCATCTCCGTATCAGAGTCCGGCTCATCCGGAGTGGGGGGTTGTTCTTTGGAATCTGCCGCATCGGAATGGGCATCGTCCGATTGTGTTTCTGCATCGGAATCCTCCATGTCGGCGCTCCAAGACTCTGAGTCCTCGTCATGCGAGTCGACAGAGGGTAGATCGTCGGTTCTGGGCTTGCGGACGGGCTTGTGAAGTTGGTGGAGACGCTCGGTCTCTTTCTTGCTCCTGGATAAGTTACTGTTACTGTTAGTCTATGCCAAGAGAGACGACATACATTGCTATGCCCTTGTGATCCAGCGCGGCGAGGAAATTGACGGTGCCGCCAAACTCGTCCAACAAGGCCTCGTCGTCCTCGGCCAGATCGTCATCGCGGACATCATCGTCGGGGGGGACGCAAGGTACAGCGATGTACCCTCGGTCGAAAGCGTTCTCCTTTCCCTTTGGTTTACTCTTTGGTGTTACCTTTTGCTTTTTCGCTGGACGCTGATGATGGAGATGAACGACGGTCTACGTGAGCGCGAAATCGAATTACCGCAGGGACTGCCAGTGCAGCTCTTTTCTTTAAATTTTTGGTGACCATATGAGAGAACGTGAAAGAGGAAGGTCTTTCTCATCATCCGACGACGACGATGGACTACAAGCCAGGAACGCCCCCGCCCGTCCATCACGTCCTCCGCCCACACCACATCGACCTCATCGCCATCTTCCTTCTCGTCTTCAAGGAGTTTCACAACAATCTCCCACCCAACTTCCTCTTGTTCATATATCGCTTCTTGCTCTTCGAAGTTTCCGAGGTATGCACGGTCCTTTTTCGTTCGCAGGTCAGCTCACTCGCATCAGGTCGTGCAACCAAGAACACATCAGCAAATCCTGTCGATACTGCGGTCTGCACCGGACATCGACTCCCCCAATGTCCGCAACCTCCTCATGGCCCTCGAGGCAGTGGTAAGACCAAGCTATCTTGCATGCCCCAGTCGTCTGATCGAACGTTCGCAAGCCAAGCCAACTCACGAGTGCAGACCAGTTGACCAACTTTTTTCACAGTTCGTCGCGCGCACAGACCGGCGCCGCCAATAATCCAGTTCTCTCTTTTAGGTACACCTGCCATATTCGTGGAAAAGGCCGAAGACGAGGTACACACATGAGCTGGTTCTTGGAGCGTTTCACTGATAATCATTTGTGCCAGCCCAACGTCCTCGTACGCCCCATCACGCTCACGCCGTCGCATCCACTAATTCAAGTGGGTCAACCAGGCACGTCGCTCCATCTTTGGTTACTTCTGTCGTCGCTGTTTCGTCAGCTTCATCAAGCTCTCTTTTTATGGCGTCATGCAATTACAAAGGGACTATCAAGCTTGGTGTGCAGGAGACCATCAAGCTGGTTACACTCCTGTTGAAAAGGATCCTCTGACAGGCGACATCTGGATTTTTAAAACCAACTCGGATTTGAAATCATATGCTCGTTCAGAACCATGGGAACTGTGAGATTTGTCCTAGATGTTCTTAAGGTCCTTCTGTTGTATATTAACGTCTTCCCAGTTGGGAGAAAGGTGGCTCGACCGGCGACGACGTCACAGGGCCAGAAAACTTACGAAGGTACTTTGAACAGCGTTTTCACGACCATAACGATTCGTACGCACCGACTCTCTCCATGTCATCCAAGTTATGACTTGTTCGTAGAGGAATACGACAACACGCGCTCCTCAACCTCGTGCGCATGCACTACGTCCGCAAGGAATATCCTGCGGCCCGCCAGGTCTGCGACCATCTCGAGAACCACATCTCCCGACTGAGCGTGCACTTTGTAGCTTTTGCAAGAGGCGATCGCAGTCGCGCGCACTAGTGGGGATCGTATCACGTTGCAACACTGCATCAGGTATATTTGGTCGCTTTCGTCTCATGCGGATATCGATCACTTATGGGTACTGAAAACAGCATGCTACATCGCTTGCCCCCGATTTTATCCGCCGAGGGCATGCCTTTACTAAATGAAATCCAGCCGGACTTGCATCCCTCCGAGGTCCTTTTTGATGTCGCAAAGCTCCTGAAACCGCAGAGTGTACGATTTCTGCATGATTGAACGAACATATTGGCCAGTCGGCTGATGGATGTCGGTCGTAGGGCCAGCCTTTGACACTTTGTTTCGAGAAACTTGCACAAGCGTTCGGGCTATACGATCACTGGGTTGACCTCGGGAAAGCGACGTCTCGCGAGCGAGAGATGCTCGGACAACACGCAATGCAGGCTGTCTTATGGAGTACATTGGGTATGCCTTGTTGAGCAACTACTATTTCAGCGGCTTTGCTTGACGAGTTCTCAGGATGCTATGACCTCGCAACAGTGGAAGAATCGTTTGTCCTGGCGTTCGCCAAGGCAGGGGACGGCGACCCAAATCATCTTAATGTAACACTTAATCGGGCTTACAGGGTCAGTTAGTTTTGTGGGATAATGCAACGCTAGCGTTGATCTCATTTCGTGTGTTCTCGAACAGCTAGCCCGGTCTGGGTCGTATCAAATTGCTTTGGCGCTGCTCCTTCGTCCCGAGACCTGGCGGAGTTTTTCGCTCGATCAATATCAAGAGTGGGCGATCATGATCTGGCACACATTGGCGTTGAGGAGTAGTCGGAGGTAAGTGGGTCCTCGATTTCGAATCATACAGTGACTTATTTCATATACGATGTGCACAGGAATCAGCGCAGGTTCTTCCGTGACTTTTTATTACCTCGCCAGCCGACATCTTCAACATTTGTTTCAAAAGAGTATTTCTTTGATGACAGCATGACCCCACTTCCTCCTATCAGCAGCGAGCTGCACCAGGTGATGCATGCCCGGGTAAGCGGGAACCTCGGGCCGTAGGGGTGTTATTTATTTTAATTTTACTGACAGCGTCGGGGACAAGCTGTCACGGCGATCCAACCACTGCTGCAATCACTGTGGCATGCCGAGTTTCAGGGTAAATTTCCCTTGTATAGAGTCGGAACCATCCTCCTCGCGGATATTGGCCTGGAGTTTGGGATGACCAAGCACTGCCAACGCCTGCTGGAGGGAATATTACCTCAAGTAAGATGCCGGCCATTCTTCGATTACAGCACAAGCGAACTTGATCGTACGACAGGTTCTGAGCGGTCACGAGTTGGAACACCGTGCGTTTGCTTGCCACGCATTAGCGAGATGCATGATCGCTAGTTCGGACTCGAAAGGTACGTTTACATTTGACTGCCATCGACGCCTCCGGTGGGAGACCTCTTTCACACAGAAGAAGGGCTTCGCGAAGCGTTGCCCCACCTTGTCATGGCCGAAGATGATTACACGCGGCTGTCGATGCTTGAAGCAACGTCGGACGTTCAATGGCTGCTGATGGTGGTGTTCCACAACCTTGGGATGGAAGCGGACGAGGAGGCTGTGCGTGAGCGGTATTCCAACACCGTCTCGACGATGCGGGATTTCGAAGAGTGCACCCTGGACGGGGAAACGCAGCAGGTGTGGGACCTTGTCACGGACGTCGGACTGTCTCTTGTCGCACGGTAGGGGGTCAAGTCACGTGTTGTTTATTTCGATTACATAATTACGTGACTGGATTATCGACC
>JBBPLN010000021.1:0-70921 GCA_038089815.1 Sutorius eximius | reverse complement strand
GCCACCAAGGGCAAGGCAGGGAAAGCAAAGCCGGGGCAACTCAAGGGTGTCAAGCCAAAGGGTCCCAAGGAAAAAGAAAAGGACAAGGAGATTCTCATGAGGGACGAGCGCAAGCTCGCGGTCCTGCCGGCCACCACCTCGCGCGCATCCAGCGCCGCAGCTCAGAGTCAACCCTCAGACTTGTTCTCCAACGACGACCTCGCGGTCTCTACAGCGGATCTGCCGGACGCACAACAACCCGCAAAAGATCTCGCCATCCCAAAGAAGCGCAAGCTCCCGCCGATCAAGAAAACCAAGGCCGCGGCAAGCACGACGGGTACTTCAACGCCCACTGCCGCGACACAAAAGCCTCCACCCACATCCGTTCAGGAGCCGGCAAAGCCTTCGTTGCCAGCTTCCGAGCAACGAAAGCAAGCACTGACGGGTGTGCGAGACATTGACTTGGGCGACTCCAAAATCTATGCGGAGCTTTTCAAGGGTGTAAGTCGTCTTTACCGTTGAATTCTCGCGTGGCTCATCTCGATCGTCAGGCCGGTGGAAATACGCCCAAGTCTGGCCTGAAAAACGCGGAAGAGCGACGGAAAGAGTTGGACAAGATGAGGGACGAGGCAAGGGCGAGACGCGCCGAGGAGGCGGTGAGACGACATGACTCGGTCTCGTCGTTTCTGACGCAGAGTCTACAGAAATTTACGTTTGACCTACAGTCACAAGCAGACAAGATTGCGCGTTTCGAGCGACGTCTACGTGCCGAGAACAGTACGGTGCTTCACCCGAATTTCCTGGCTGCAAGGTTAAGGGTTGAATGGGAACCGGAGTGGCGTATCAGACGAGCAACTCCGAAAGAGGAGGGAGAGGCATGATTGGTACTGTTGGTCGTCGTTCGTTCCTGATCGTAATGTACTGATGACCTACAAGACGTGTCGACTAGCTACTCCGTCGAGGGTCTGTCTGATTGGATCGACCGAGTCGTGCTGGCGCATAAACGAGTTATTTGATCGACACAGGTGTCGAACCACTTTTGATCAGCCTTCTTTTTTGATGGCGAGGGACCCTCGACGTTGAGGGCGCGCAGCTGGTTTGCGAGATCATCAGCGGGAGGCAGAAAGACGGGTATTTGGGCCTTGAGAGAAGCGACGATGTCGGCGAGCTGAAGGATCTCTTTGCGAACAAGCGCGGGGTCCTGTGGCGAGTAGAGTGCGGCAACGAGATCGTCGGAGGTGGAGAGGAGGAGATTGGACTGCACGAGAAAGGAGTCAAACGCGGTGACAGGGGCAGGAGACGGATGGGTAAGGAGGTCAACAAGGATGCGTTTGTGGAGGAGGGTGGTGAGGCGCAGGATCTGGTGAACCTGTGCAGGGCTCAAGCTGGTGCTATGAAGGGTGGATAGGGTACAATACGTTGTTTACGCGGGAAAGCTCGCACGCGTTCAATTTTGCGACGTCCCCGAGACCGAGCTCGTCCCAGCCGTCGTTGGGATCGGGGTCAGGGTCATCGATCATACGGGTGATCTCAACAAAGTTGTCCTCGAGGGAATCTCTGTCCAATTTCCACAAGCGACATACGGCGGCACGGTTGTCCTTTGGGATGCCGGCGGGGGAGCGTGCGTTTGTGATGAGGTCGTGGAGGGCACCGGTCCTGAGGAGATACTCTTGGCCGGATGCGTTGTCGAGAAAGGTCCGCACGAGGGCGCGGAGGGCGTGGATGATGTCCGTGACACGCGATCTGACGTCCTTGGCGATGGCGGCGCCGTGGATGTCGTCGTGGAGGAGACGGGCGCAGTGGGCGAGCGCGGAGACGTGATGTGCCAGATCACGGGAGAGGGGCACGGATGGGGCGTAAGCGGGCGAGGGTGGTTTGAGTGCGAGGGCGAGTTTGGTGGCGAGGTTGTATATGAGGGCGAGAAGAGCGTCGAGGTCGGCTAGGACGATGTCGAGCGGTGGGTGGTCGTCGTACGGGTCGTGTAAGGTCGGGATGGCGGTGGTACACGCGTGGTCGAGGAGGGAGAGGTGTTCCATAAAGATTACCTAATTGTAAAAAAAGGTGTCTCTTTCATGTCCCTGCTTCGACTCGCTCTCAGGTCAAGCTCGCTCCGATGCTTGGCTCGTCCGACTCGTTTTTACGCTCCACCGACGTGGCAGACACGTCTACGTCGTACGGCGACCTTCTTTCCAACCAGAACCACACCCTCGCTCGACACCGCCGTCCAGATCGCCTCGCTCGAAGCACAGGCCAACGCACACCCAAACGACGTCGACAAGCATATCACCTTTTTCAGGGCCCTCGCAGCCACTCGCACCAACGAGGGCTATCACACCCTCATCGACCGCTGGGAGCACGCCTGCGAACGTGTGCGTCGCTTCTTCCATCTCGGATGTCTATTCACTCTCCCTCCAGGATCCCGACTCACCCCTCCTCCGCTCCGACGAGGCCTTTGAAATATATCTCGATGCACTCGCCAGTTCTGGCCGCGAACCAGCTATAGACCCCGCCGTGCGCAAGCGACAGTCTCTCCTCGACGCCCTCCCTCCTTTACCCCGTTCCCCAGATACCACCTCACCCGACTCAGCCTCGGAGCCATCCGCACCCCAATCGAAAAGCGAAAAAATCGCCGCAGAGCTCCTCGCTAGACGTGCCAACCCCACTACCACCGCACCGGAACCATCGCCGTCCAACCCTGCCATCGCCAGCCTCGCAGCTGCTCTCGCAAAGGGTGCGGGCGTCAGCGGTAACCCCATACATGTCACCCTCAGCGAACGTGAGCAAACATTCGTTGTCTTATTCGCGATGTTCATCCGCTTCAGCCAAAGGTTCCCTCACCATCCGTGTCGTCCGATTCGTCGTCTTGGCAGGCCTAGGTGGATTCTGTGCGTCCACTTTTCTCCACGTCTGCCCCTCCTCATCCTCCCCAGTCATGTTGGTCATTCTCTCTGTCCTATTGGAAAACTCGGGCCTCCTCAAGGCTGGGGGTCGTACAACAGAGTTTGAACCGCTCCAGCAAAAACCGGTCAAGTTTAGCGACGTGCATGGCGTAGACGAAGTCAAGCAGGCCCGTTTCTCCTCTCTCCCCCCTGCCCGGTCTGACCCTCTCTCAGGAACTCGCTGACGTCGTGACCTTTTTAAAGGATCCCACCGCATTTGCGTCCCTCGGTGGAAAGCTCCCAAAGGGTATCCTTCTCACCGGTCCACCCGGTACCGGAAAGACCATGCTTGCTAGGGCCATTGCCGGCGAGGCTGGCGTTCCTTTCTTCTTCTCTTCAGGCTCCGAGTTCGAGGAAATGTTTGTCGGTGTGGGTGCAAAGCGTGTCCGAGATCTCTTTGCGGCTGCTCGCAAGAAGCAACCTGCCATCATTTTTATCGACGAATTGGATGCCGTCGGCGGCAAACGATCCCAGCGTGATCAGCATTACATGAAGCAAACTTTGAACCAGTTGCTGGTCGAGATGGATGGCTTCCTGCAAACAGAGGGGGTCATCGTCATCGCTGCTACCAATTTTCCTCAAAGTTTGGATCCGTTGGTGTTCCCAACTTGTCTGATCAGAAACACGCTCTCATCTCTCACATGCTCAGCGCGCTCACTCGTCCAGGTCGTTTCGATCGCCATATTGCTGTCCCTCTCCCGGACATTCGTGGCAGAATACAACTTCTCAACTACTTTATGAAGGACGTTGTTGCCAGCAATGGTATGTCGTCGCTTATCGGTGCCTTGTTCTCTCTCATCTCATCCCCCAGCCGTCGACCCTATGATCTTGGCTCGGGGCACACCTGGCTTCTCTGGTGCCGAATTGCAAAACATGGTCAAGTGGGTCGCACCTTTATTCGTACAGAAAAGCCACTTACCAAACGACCAGTTTGGCTGCCATCCAGGCAGCCAAGGAGGGTTTCAAAGAAGTCACTTTGAAACACTTTGAGTGGGCAAAGGTGAGCCTTTTTTCCAGTCTCGTCGCTATCGACAACTTGGAGCGTTCGCCAGGATCGCATCGTCATGGGCGCTGAGCGCAAGAGCGCATATATTGACGAGAAGAACAAACTACTCACGGCTTATCACGAGGTACGTTGACCCGATCAATAAAGATGCATCATGCCCTAATGGATGCAGGGTGGTCACGCTCTGACCGCACTCTATACCAAAGGCGCGATGCCTTTGCACAAGGTCACATGCGTCCCTCGCGGTCATGCGCTCGGTGTTGTGCGCACTGTTTCGTGAATGGTGGCGTGTATGACGCTCATGTTGGGCTGTTACAGACCTCTCAGCTGCCCGAAGGCGACATGTTTTCCATCTCCCAGGCTGAATACAAGGCGATGATCGACGTGTGTATGGGTGGTCGTGTTGCGGAGACGCTGAGTACGTTTTCACCTCGCTCACGGTGCCGCGATCCATAATTCCTCGATATTAGTTTATGGTGAAGGTGGCCTCACGAGCGGATGTTCTTCCGACCTCCAAAAGGCGACCCACACGGCAACGCAGATGGTCAAGGTAAGGACTTTTCGTGCCGTAGGGCTGCTGGGTGACGAGACCGGTACAGAACTTTGGTTTCTCTGGCAGAGTGGGACCCGTCTTTTACAGCGACCAAAACGGGCCCCTTAGCCCCCAAACGAGCGAGAGAATCGACTCTGAAATTCTGAGGTGAGTGCGACGAGCGTTTTGCAACCGCCGTAAATCATCTTGCCGCAGTCTACTTCAGCAAGGCGAGGGCCGGGTCGCCAAGCTTTTGGAGGAGAAGAAAGAGGAGCTTCACCGGGTACGTACTCGTTGTATCGCGACTCGCCGTGGTCTGACAAGGGACATGTAGCTCGCGCGCGCTCTGGTGGAACACGAGACGCTGACGGCTGACGAAGTCCGCAAGGTGATCAGAGGCGAGCCAATACGAAACATGCAGGACAAACTCGAGGAAACCGTTCCAGATAGGGTCGCTGACCAAGTGTCCTGACTTTGATAGGCATAGACCATATATATTACATAATTAGGGGTGGGTGTGACACGGTCACATGGCGGAGATGAAGTCATACTCGCCTAGGTCGCTCGATTTGTCCATATACTCTTTTTGGGTTTTGATTCCGGAACGGAACGGGCCGGCCGGAGTGGGGCCTTTTACGGACACACGCCGCTTGCAAGCATGTGTGAGCCAGCCGATCTTTTTTTTTCGCGCACGCAAGTTTAAAAAAAGGTCGCAAGGGTTGGATGAAAAAGGTTCGATTTGTTTGACGGTTGGACGTCGATTTCAAAGTCTCCTAGGGTGGGATTTTAAAAATGAAGAGGCGTATGTAATAGTTGGGGTTGAATAAAAAGGCGGTGCCCCCATCCGAATCGGAAGCAAAAACAGGACGACGGGTCGTCGTTTCTCCTACCTCCGCCGACGAGAGGCAAGTGAGTTTGTGCGCACATGTCGGGATGTGGAGGTGGCCAACTTGCCTAACAGGATGTGTCATCGCCAACTCAAGCTTGTCAGACACACTGCTTGCGGTCACAACTCCTTCCACGGCGACGCCATCATCGATTGCGGTGATACGCGATGCTACAACAGCAACGCACATCCACTCGTATGCAGCCCTTGCGTTTGTCGTCGCTATTTCAAGTGCGCTCACCTTCTTATCTCGTCTGAGCTGTGCTCATTTACCCTCCATATCCGATCATCAGCCAACCCGAACGCCTCATCACACGCATCGTCAGTTCCTCGAACCTCCATATGGATTCCCCATCGCCCCTCTGATCCGCTCACTCACACAGGTTCCGGGAAAATGTAAAGCTTGTCCGCAATAACCCTCCCAAAACTAGACTTTATGACCCCACACCCCAACTACGTATCATTCTCCGTCCATTCTCCGGTCCTTTAACCGTCTACCTGTACATATTGTCCACGCCCCTCTACCCACACTGTAATTTTATAATTATTGGTAAGCGTAGAAACACAGGACCATTCTCCTGGCGTGTCCATCGCTCGATCACAGGTCCAGGTCCATCACCATCCCATCGTCTATCCCACCATCTCCATACTCGTCCTCGTCCATGTCCTCGGTCACCCGTTGAGCCTGCTGCTGTTCTAACAACAATGCCTGCTCCTTTTGTTTCGCCTGTGCCTTCTCAATGTCCTCGAGCGTCCACAGAGAAACGCCCGTCTGGTTTTCGTTTGCGTTCTGCGAGATCGTTCGCATGAACAGCTTGGACAGCGTTACAGCCATGTCTGTAGAGAGGTTTGCAGCGATCTCTGTGATATATTGATTAATCCACCGAGGCAGCTTTGCGCGCTTGTCTGCCCGTGCAAAACGCTGTGTGGGACTCAACACCGAAAAATGCATGATATTACGTCATACTTTACCTTGTCGGCGAAAACCATCAGTCCCCAGTCCGTCTTGCCACGAAGTACACGTCCGACGCATTGTGCAGCGTTTCGCATCGCGTCGAACCCAAGAAATTCAGATTCTCTTATCCGATACGCATCTCGGAGGTATTCCAGGCGCGCTTTCAGGATTCGACTTTCCGTATATTGATATGGAACCCTACCAGCGGACATCGTCCAGTGCTCGAGTGCAGCAGAGCATGGCAATCACTCACCCAAACATGATCACAGCACGTCCATAGTTGTGATCAAAATCGATCCCTTCCGATACCTTTCCTCGCGCAACGGATAACAGCACCGCGCCTCGTCCATTATCGCAGGCCTGGACCTAACCTCACTTCCCTTTCAACGAGACAGGCAAAGCGGTACTCACCCGTCTATAATTCTCGAGCGCTATGCTGGTCTCGTTCGCATCGGGCGTTTCCACGAAAATGAGCTTGTTTTTCCAAACCTCATTCAAAATCCCCTGGAAAACATAGCATCAAGACGCGAGCATGTATGTCCGGGCAGCATACCATGTCATTCCATGCTGCCACGATCGACTCCATGTAAAGATAGCTAGGGAAGAACGCAACGATGCCGTCCGGGACGATTTTGCTGTACTCGACGAGGATACTCCCGAAATTCCTGACGACAGCTGGGTCGTTCCGAACTTCGAAGCGCGAGCTTATAGCAACTTGGTCGCTACCACGAGTGATGACCTGTATAAGGGCCATGGAGTGGTCAATTGTAAACTATAATCAACCACTCACCAGTGGCAGGAAGGCATTGCGCGCGAGCGTCATTGGGTATGTCTCCTGAACGACCGGCGTGAACTGCAACATTTTGGGATACATGTCCAAAGGTGAGATCGTTCCAGAAGTGATGACAACACTGCTAAAGTGCTCGAAAACTGGCTTGATAGCCAACGAGGGATCAAGGCACCTGTCGCAAAGTCAGAAAACGGAGGAACTATTGACTAAAACACGGACGTGAAGTGAAATACCGGATTCGGTACAGTCGCATTGTCAGTCTCGAAGGGCTCGAGAATGAGCAAAAAGCCTAACGATTCAATGGTGATGGAGTGCGACCACAATTCCCGGGGTTCAGCTCACCTTTCTCGTACGTCGCCACCAGAGTCGCAAAATGTGCGACCTTCTGCAGTGCAGAATGTTCGTCCAGCCGACTGAGCTCTAATGTACGAATCAAAGACTGCAAGCGTTCAGCGCAAAATCTAATTGAAGGAATTAAAAGGGGGATTCGTCAAATTCTGTGGCAATCACCGTAATGGTCGCCTTTCAATGTAGGTGATATCTTTAAGATGTTGTAGGAAAGAAAGCGGTGTTTCTGCGACGACATGCAATACACGCATGCGAGTCTATTCGGTCGTCAGCATAACTGCATCCGCGACGGCGATGCATACGAACCTTGAGGTATTCAACAAAACGCTTGAGGAAGGCGACGAAATGCTCGGCTTTCCTGATGTTCCCGGGTATCGCCTCTTTGAGCAGGTCGTCGGGAAGAACTGGACATATGCCAGTCGTAAGCGTCTATGGGGGAGAACACTTGGTCCTGTACTTGCCAGGGTTCGTCATGAATGCGTCTTCGGGAGCATTCGCTGTCGCTTCCTGTAAACCTTCAACCAACTTTGCATACTCATCTTGTAGTTTGGCAGCGTCAGTCTTCTTGATCCTTTCTGGAGTTGTCAGTACCTTCACAATAACAAGCGTTGTCCCTACTCGTCAATCTTTTCACCGAGTTTTGTCACACTCCGTACGGCCGAATCGAGCATCGGCCGTGTCAGGTCAATGCTGAGGGACTCTATACATACATTATCTGACACGGCACTGAGCCAACGAGCATAGATGACCTTAATGTCTCTACTGACCAATGTTGTGCGCTTCATCGAAAACGACAATGGCATCCTTGGACAGCTCCTTCGACACTTGCTCAGCAACTTTGGGATCGATTAGATAATGGAAAGAATATATGATCACGTCTACAAAGGGCATCTGATCGAGTCAGTGTGAATGACGGCCAGCCTTCCATGCCACGCGAAACCTACCATTCTTCGTACGGTAAAGTAAGGACATGTGCCGTTGTCTCGACCGTATTGGAGCACGTCGGCAAGCGTCCAGATGCCGGGTGGTATGAGAGCTCCGGGCTCATATGTCCCTAAGTTCTGCCAAGATGTAATATCTTCTGCTTTAAAATTGCGCTTCAAAGGTAGCTACCTCATGCCAGTCACAAAGCTCGACTGATCCAGGGTGAGCGCGGCCCTTCTCGCACGCCGCAGAGTTGGTAAGGTCACGACACCGCGCATCGACGACTTTACCCTTTTTCTCCTTGGAAACCTGGATGGAGACTCACGATTACAGAAAGGAAACGGTTCAACGAGGGCGTGTCCAAACGCACCTCCGGATGTATGCACAGGTTTTTGCGACTCGTCAAGCCAAGACCCATGAATTTTTCTTCCTTCTCCCTCTGTTCGGGCATCTCCGCGCATGATATCCGATACTGCATCAGTCGTTTCAATTCGGAGAGTGCCTTCTCGATTTCTGGCACGGTACGCGAGCAGTATATGAGTTTGCGCTTGGTTGGATGGAACTACGGACACGAGGAAATAAGTACCTGTGACACCGACTACACACTTGACAGACAGACCTGTTGGTACGATACAATTAGGGACAAGAGTGAGACAGTTTTCCCCGTGCCAGACGGCATCTCTAGGACGCAGTGCCCCTGAGCGGCCTGAGGTGAGAAACGGGCCTTCGTGGCGACATGAAGCATACCGTGGCATCGAGTGTCCGCTTGAGATCACACATATACGCATATTGTTCTAACAGAGTGATGAGTTCAAGGCTACAGAGCCATGGTCCGAACCCACCAGGATAAATTCGGTCGTAAGGAAAGATGATCTGAGCAAGTGCATGCGAATACATAACAGGCCTTGTCCCGAAGCAAGTCCAGCGAAACACGTACCGGTAAGTTGTCGATGAAGAACTTCATACCCAAGGGTGCCCGGCGAACCGACGAGAATAACGAGTAACTCTTCGGAGAGTCGATGTTTAAATGCTACTTCGACCGGCACGTGATCAAATTCCAAGAAACCAAGACTCGACAGTACACTGTGCATTTATCCAAGAAAATATCGTATCAAAATATAATGTCTATATGTGTCCAAAAAGGCGTCCTTGAGCAATCCTTCTGGGGCGAATACGGAAACAAGAAGGGCTATCATCGGCTCGTCGGTGTCATCACGCGATCCAATATCAGCCAGCCGCGATCTGTTGAGTAGCTGTTTTCAAGTCCTGTTGGACACCGTCGTTCCCGATACTGCGAATCAAGTTAAGTGACACAGCAGGTCTAATGGCGGGAGGTTCTCACTTGCTGTAACCATCATTGGGCGAAATTCCCGTCGTACCGCCACTTGGAGAAGTTGAAGTGGTCTGGGGATCGTTGGATATACCAGTGACTCCAGGTGAAATTGTCGTGCCGGTTTCAGCCGTCAAGTTCGTTTGACTCCACTGTTACATAGATGCAGCTCAATATTCAAATCATCGCAGTCATTTGATTGTTCAAACCTGATATTGCGCAATAGCGCCTAATCCAGCAGTGATTCCAGCTGATTTCATTCAGATGATGAGTTGTTCGGTTCCAATGGGACGAGAGTGAACATACTATCGAACCATGTTGAGTAAATGTCTGTCTGTTGCTGGTTTGTCACACCATACGCGGTGGTGGAATTGGAAGCTATTAGGACGCATCAATCATCACACGACCTTTGACTTGCTTCAAGGTTACGCACATGCGTCAGGCGCATATGGCGCTGTGGTCATGTTGAAAGGCACAAAGTTTGCTGCATTTGACTGTGTCACCAAGCCGAAAGCCGTAAGTGCCGCAGGTTTTCCAACGCTTGGTGGGTTTTATCGTTAGATTCCGGATCCGCACAGGTGGGTAATGGACTTACGCAGCTGCCGACTGGGCTTGCTTGAGGATCCAGTCGATACCTGGGTTCAGAATGTTTGTGTAAGGATCCAAGTAAGGATCGGTGGGACCATATGATTGCTGATCAGGAAAGAGCGTGAAAGAGCCGAAGCCAATGTACGGAATGTTCATAATATCCTGGCTGTCAACCCCATAAGATCCATCGTAAATAGAACCGACGTTCTGCGTTTCTTGTAACCTGGTACCTGTGTGATAGCTGAGTGGACACAAACCCGACGTATTACAAGGCTTACTCGTGGATACCCACCGCCCTCTGATGCGGATGCCATCTCGTTTGAGGGTTCCGGTGAGTCTAGCAGCCTCTCGGGTGCGCCGTCTTGATTCCCTGCGTTCACGAAGAATCTGCTCGGTGGTCACCGGAGCAGGCTTGGCGCGCTTCCTTTTCCCGGGTGCGGGAGATGCCGATGGGGAAGGAGCAGGAGCAGGAGCAGGGTTCAGGGGATACAATTTGGGGCAGTCGGTGCACATAAAGCCAGACGTTCTATCATCTATCGATTAACATCCGTGCTCTCCCGAAAGCTGTCACGCTCACCCAGCGGAAATGAGGTGGTTGGGATCGATCGAATGAATGTGGGCCGCAACGGTGGCATGCCATCGTGTAATGGTCTCGGTCGTACAGCTCGAGCCTGCGGGGAGGGTGGAGTTGCACCTAACATTTCCATTGGATCAGCCCCTGGGAATTCTTGGATTGTGAGACAGCAGAACCTTGGATCGTTCGCAGGTTCCCAACTGAAAACGGCCGGACTGTTGACATATCGAGATACAACTTGAGTGGTGAAATTCAGAAAAGAGCTCAGGACGGATGGATTCGTGTAGAACTGATCGTGCGTCTCGAGACCAAATTGGCGGACATACAGATCCATGCCGCCTGTCTCGACGTGAGAAGCGGGATCTTGAGTGGACAAGACGCGCACTGACCATAGTCGTTGGATAAATAATTCCGCGGCAATGAGTTATTAGTACCAGGGGTGACATCGCGAGCGAGGACGCTGGCTGTGTTGTTCAAAAGAGGGAGAGGATACCAATTGTTGGTGAGGGATAGGATGAGGTAAAGTCCCAGTTTCTCGGCCATTTGAACGACGGTGTCAAGCTTCTGGAGACCATTTGGGCCATCATTGATGGATACCGTCTTGTTGCGAACGAGTTGGAACCATGAACCATTTACCGGGACAGTATCGACATCTAGGTAATCCAGGTAAGCGATCTAGACCCAATTCCCGGATGAAGGGCTCGCCATTGAATGCCCATAACCGAACGACTTTGATACTGAGGGCGGAGATGTTGGCGAGAGTGTACCAAATGTCTTCGTTCGTGTTTAAAGCGGGTAACCAGTAGGCGTTCGTACCGATATACTTGAAGTTACTGAAAGCCATGCGATCGGCGATTGAACGCCCAAGAGGAGGCCGCTGATGCACCTACCTTCCGTTTACCGTGAATGATGAGCCATCTGTGCCAACGAAAGGACTGTGGTTCCTTGCGACGGTCGTCTTTGAGGGATTCGACGAGGCGAGCACCAAGGGGCTCAAGAGGAAAAACAAGGAGAGAAACATCATGGCGTTAAAGTACATGAAGGGCCTACGCGAGAAAGGAAGGGGCGCAGAACGGAAAGAGATGCACTCATGATTTTATATGGACGGAACACACGTGCCCCTGAGACTCTCGTGCGTCTGAGGTCTGGAAGATCACCGGTATTTCACCCGTCTCCGCGGGTGAACATGGACTTGGCTGGCGTAGACGGCCACCACAAGGCGCAGTGGGAAACGCGGCCAAGGGGAGGCGGTGAATGTCAAAGGGTGTGGCAGACGGCACGTTTATCCTGTAAGTCATGATCAGCAACGTCGAGATAATCGGTTTGGAGTAAGTTCAGGTGATACAAAGAAGATCGTCCAAGTGACTCGTCACGTGATCCCTTATCGATCATGACTGTTTCATCTAAACTTGGCTTGGACTAGAAATGTTACGAACAGCCTCGTTCAAGCGCGCTGTCCGGCCATTTTTTGTCCTTCCTCGCCCTCGCTATCGGTCACAGGAGAACCAACGGCCCGCTCCGTTCATACAAGACCATTTTGTTACCTCTGCCGGCATCGCGATCAATTTATTCTCCCGCTTCGTCAAACTCTCCCTCCTCAGCGCTATCGGTCTCGGCGTCACAGGCTTCGCCATTTTTGAGGGTACCCATCTCTGGGTAGAATCCGTCGAACTCGCATCAGAATCGGATGATGAAATTCGCCGGTGGGAGTGGGACAGAGACGCTGAAAGGTGGACAGGTGGTGACCGTGGCGGAACAGACGCCGCGCTCGGCTTCAGAGCAAGACACCTTTTGCGTGGCTCGTGGATGGCGGAAAACTGGGGCGTAGGTTCCGCAGCATTCTCGGACACTGGCGGCGTAGGTAGCCTCAATGTCATCGAGGCTCGTTTGGATTTTGCCCAGAATTTTCTGGATATGACCACCAAGATCGCCGAATCAAAGATGGCATCTGCCAAGTTGCGTCCGCAGACAATTAATGAGCTCCTCCTTCGGCATGGGACCATTCTGGAACGTATCGGAACGAAGCAAGCCTTATTTGAGGCTCGCTCGAAATACGAACGTGTCTGGGCCGGCCTTTCAGCCAAAGGGACGGATGCCGCTCGCATCGCGTCCAAACTTGGGGACCTCAACTACAGACTCGGGGACTCGAGTGACGCGCTTGCGTGGTGGACACGATCACTCGGTCTGTCACAAGGAACTCAACAGACCCAAGGCTCTGTTGCTCCTACTGTATCCCAAGCCGCGCCTTCATCTCCGTCAGCCCAGCGAACACTCACATCCACACTGGTCTCATTATCCGCTTATTATTCTACATCTGGTGATTTAAAACGGGCTCGGCAGATTCAGGAAACTGCTCTCGCTTTGCTGCGTAGCATCCCCTCTCCCCAAAACATCTCCGCTGCTTCACCACCTCAGACATTGCACTCGCTGTATCTTCTTCACCGTTCTTCCCTCATTTCTATCCACCTCGCCGAGGTACTTTATGCGCTTCGGTCACATCGGCAATCATCCTTTGGTTACCTGACCAGGGCCGCAGAGTCTTCTGAGCGTGTTGCATTGGCCCTCACTGGCTTGCCGTTCACCCCACCGGACGCAAAAGGGCCGAGTGTCGTCCACACCCCTGCACCGGATGCACCTATTCTTGTGTCGTTTGCCAAGTCCCGCGCGATGCGGAAGCCAGCAATGGGGTTGTTGCGCGACGCACGTCGCACTGCCGCAGAGGCATGGAACTTGATGGGTATTCTGCACGAGCAAGGCGGTGAAATGGAACGTGCCTTTACATGCTACGAGCGGGCAGTTGGATGGGCTGGTGTTGCTTCCGATCAAAGTATGCCGGGAGAGGGGACGTTGGAGGCGGACTGGAAGGTTATGTGGGCCCACTACACGCGATGCCGTGACGCTATGCAGAGACGGGAGACACGCTAAAGTTTTGTGCAATCTAACGCTCGGTAGTACCTTACCATGATGATTTGCCACCCTTGAATACCAGAAAAGGAAAGTCACGTGTTGCTAAACTCATATTGCCTCTCCTTGTCCCCAAGTCCCGCTCATGTCTCGCTTGCTTCGTTCCTCACACCACCATCCAACTCACCCATGCATATCACTCAGGTTCAGCTCGACCGTTCTACACCCCTTTAGATTTCATATAGGCGTTAGCTGGGCCCCAAAACCTCCAGATCCGAAGCTAACGCGTTTTCATACTGCGTTTTCCGTAGACTCTCAGCTCGGGAAATGGAGGGACGCAATGCTCGCACATCCGAGGCATTCCGTCTCAAAAGACGCGGGCGAAGATTTCTTTTATCACACCAAGGCGCGTCCCCTTGCATGCTATTCCTGTCTTCCGCTTATCCTTTTCGCAGATGCGCAATGGCTCGGTAGGTAAGCCTACTTTTCATCCTCCTTCCCAGCTCACCTCGGTGTTTTATCCCCTAGGGAATTGCGTTCGGTGTGGCTGATGGTGTGGGTGGATGGGTCGATTCGGGCGTCGATCCTTCATTGTTCGCCCAAGCCTTGATGTATTATGCCCACAGCTACTCACATGATTCATGGGCCGGGGAACCGGAGATTGACCCCACCCAGGATCACGAACATGACGAGGACCGAGGTCGGGAGATCACACCCTACGAATGTCTCGACCTTGCGCATCGCCAAGTGATGCGAGAACCGCTCGTGGAAGCTGGTGCGTTCACGTTTTTCGTCGTCGTGTAGATCTCACCGTCTTTTCCTCGCAGGGTCTAGCACAGCTTGCTTGTTGACTCTGAATTCTTTCTCAGGCGTTCTTCGCTCAGCAAAGTGAGCCGCGCGATTCCTCGTGCGACTGCAGACCGCTCAGTGGCGCCTTTTAGTTTAGGTGACAGCGGGTTTCTAATCATACGATCTTCTTCTGTAATCCACAGAGAGCCGGTGCAAACACATTACTTCAACTGTCCTCTGTGCGTCTCTTGACCCTTCTCGCGCCCGTATCATTGATCTCTACTCACAAGTCAACTTACAAAGTACCCTGAGAGTGTGGGCTTCAACGAACACTACGTAGACCCTCCCAGCGCAGCTGCTCAATATGAGACGAAGCTTCGACATGGTGACATCGTCATTGCATACGTACATCACCTATGTCTTGGCGCCACCTGATGCTCAGTCGTCCCCAGACGGATGGCCTATCTGATAATGTGTTCCCCACCGAAGTTGTTGCGATATGTTCATTGATTGCTCGTGCTGGAGGCCCAGAGGACGACCAAGTGCAGTCTATGGCAGATCGCATCGTTCAGTACGCCCAGGCGTGCATGCGGGATCGGAAGAGAGTGAGCCCTTTTGAACGTAGGTATCTTACCTGCCCGTCTACTTTATGTGACGTATTACTTCGCAAGGTGACGCGGCGCGAGAGGGCATGCTGTATCGGGGCGGAGTGCGTAGTTGAGACACCTGTTCAGATTTGGTACTAACCAGAATACTCGTCCAGAAAGTTGACGAGTGAGCCAAGTCTTGCGCAATTTCGGCAGTACTGACATAAAATCTTAGCATTACCGTGGTAATGGCTCTTGTCAGCGAGCCCTTGTAGCTCTTGGACATCTCGCGATCATGGGACACATCCATAGATATGGGTCTACTGATACATACCCAGCATGCTCTTATAGCGAATATAATGCACGCTAGTAGAGCACCATAGTCTTTGGTGAATCCTTGCGTTCCGGATCCCTGTTGTGCAAGTAAGTGAATCACCAGTAGGCATCTCTTTTACAAGGCAAGATTACTCCAGCATGTTAACTTGGAAACCCTGTGCTATGATACACCAAGCAAGCCAAATTCTAGTGAAGATGTACATATCAACTAAATGGTTCTGGATTCCTGCAGATCCAAATAAGGGATGGAGCGCAGACTGCATTAATGATCCAAGGCCAGTCCGCGGTGTAAACTATACGTGCAAAGGGTTCATTAGATGTTCTGACACAAGGTGCAATGCAGCGTGATGTGGTCCCGGAAAAACGAGGCTTTACAAGATCACGGGTGAGCGAACAGCAGATTACCGCATTGAAGAAATGTGAAACTCACGCAGAACAAGCAACGACGCAAGACCGGCAATGACTAGGACGTAGAGAAGGGTGTACTTGATGATCTTCAGGCACAATGAGCGCTCCATCGTTTAACTCACGAAACGTACTTACGATCCAACGACGTTGCCTCTTCTGCTTCGTAGAGTATAGGGGCGCACGAATCTGCTTGGAGGGCCGCAACCAAACTATCAAAGAGTTTAGAAAGCAACAGGCCGGTGCTTGAATTCACCTACAGAGCATCGTCGAATGCAGTTTGTCAACGAAGGGAATAAGGACAGGCATTGCCAGGATGATAAGGAGGATGTGGCCAAGTAAAAAGTCTGAGCTCCATAGAGACATCTCCACGATTTTGACAATAAACTCGCGAGCAGGTTGTGATATGGCAGAGTTCCCCAGTCCACGACCGTACCATTTACCAGACCACCACGCGCGGTTCGTTTCGTCGTGTTTGAACTCGCGAGAGAGGAAAACAGCAATAAGGATCTTCTGAATTGCACGCTGGATGGCGACGATCGCAATGACACCAAGGACTGCATGCGATGCATCCCACAGCTCGAGAAACCACTGAAATTAGGCATAAGACATGGTTTGAAGCAAGACGGTGGATCACATACGAAGAACTCAAAAAATGCAACAATACCGACAAGCGCGAGGAAGTGAGCGAGCGCAGCCATTATGGAAGCAAACTTGGTCCACTTTTCGAACATGGGCCCGAGCAGCAGTGACACAAAGAATAGCGCCAACAGCACAGCGGCATTCCAAACCACGGGGCCAATCGCCACCACTGCAATACGGATAAGAGGGCTGGGATTGGGTTGTCCGGTGGCATTCGGGAAGGACTTGACAAACATGTACGCAAGGATGAAAATGATTGCCATGCAGATTGGCCAGACGACTTCCGAAAAGACGACGGCTCGCCATGTCGCACGTGGGACATCCCCAGACAGTTTCTCTGATGGATGGCCAAGCTTCTTCTTCTTGTAGCCAGTAATCATCGTCCTGGAGAGTCGACAGTATCCATACCAACTGCTCGCCTTCGTTCTCGAGTTTCCTCGGGACATCCATCGCAAAAATTCGCGATAATCGATGATAAAGTCGGCAAAGGAAAATTGGTGAGGGTTGAAAAGGAAAGGTGCGATACAGAGCGAGAGGACCGAGAACCAGAAGTAGATTAGATGGGGTATCCATATCGCAAGCGAGACGTAGAGGAGCAAAATGAGATTCCTCATTCCCATATAGATGCTCGGCCCCGCAAAGCGCGAGTACAGAATGCTGAACGAAATGCGAGTGGTCGCGAACCCACGACCGGTAGCAATATATCGCGCCCCACCAAATGTCAAGTTGCTGAGGATAGCCTGAGAGTATATCTGGGTAGAAAACACCTCGAATATCGGGGAAAGCGATAAAAAGTGTTTTCCGAGACGCAGCAGGGCTTTTCCAGTTCCACGTTCCACAAGCTCTGCGGAGGAATTAGGCATCGTGACAAAAGCATGGACAACGCTCGTACGTACCTTGCAGAAACAATGGCAGGAATGCGATGAAGAAGACCAAGAAGATAGATATGATGCACCGTTTGATCCAGTCAAAGACAGGTATGAGGTTGTAGCATCCTGTTCCCTGCTGACCACCCAACGTATTGCCTTGTGAATCTACTTGGCAGATCGCTAATTGCTTGTTCAGAGTCCCAATGTACAATACTGCGATGCGTAAATAAAGAGCGCTCGCTATAAATCATAAAACTCACGTGTAACCATGAATACCTGGATGGAATAGATGACCAAGATATTGTTAACATGGAAGCCAGGGTGGCCGTAATAGAAGGTGAGAAACCGATCGATGGGGAGTTGCGTGCCGAGGTAGTAGTATTCCCGACTGAGCATCTGCTCGCCCATGCCTGTACCGATCTTCGTCTGGAAATTAAGGATGGTTCCAAACCCAAGGTCACGGCCCTTGCCACACTGGTAGTATTCCGAATGTTTGATGCGTCCACCACGTCCAAAGGCGTTCATACCAGCGAAAATGTCTTCGTTTAGGTGGAGTCCCTTTTGAGCCTTTGAGACGCCCCCTCTAGTCGTCATAAAGATTGCGTTCAAGAAGTCAGGGTGGCCATAGTGAAGTTTACCTCCGATCCATGCCAGGGCGCGGGCGGTCATCGTACCGAACGTTTGTTCTTTCCCCGCTGCGACGTCTCCCAAAACACCAATGTTCTCCGAAAAGATATACTCCCGTGTACCAATGATAGCAACAGGGGCTTTCTTGAACTCCTTGTGTCCCCATTGCGCATACGGGCTTTGGCCAGAGACCGAATATTCCTCGAACTCTCCAATAATGTTACGGATCTTCAGACACTCCTCCAAGTAGTTGTCTTGGTTGGCGTCGATGAGCTGGAGATACTCCCCACGGTAGAAGATAATTGCGTGGTTTTGGTTGTCGGACTTTCCGTCACCAAGAATGGGGTTCCCAGGCAACTCGACACGGAACTTTGGTTTGCGCTTGCCAGTCTTCTCGTCAAATTCAGAGTGACCATCGATCAAGACCGAGAACAAACGCGGATCACCGCCCTTGGGACCAGCCTCCTCGTCAAGGTAAGCGATTTGCAAATCGGGGTATGCACGTAACAAAAACTCGGCATTCTCTTGTTCTTCCTTGTTGAACTTGGAGTACCGCTGCATCGAGATAGTGAACTTGAATTTGCGTCGCGACATCCTCTCTAACTCCCGCTCGAGTTTCTCCGTGTTTCCTCCAAACATGGACACAATATCGGGGTTTTCCACACGATAGAGGAGTTTGATCGCCTTGGAGTAGTTCATCATGCCAGAAACTGTGCGGTATAGCGTCTGAGCGCGGAGTGAGGCCCAGATACGAGTACGGAGGGTGTACTCTGGGGAAGAGGTCTTGAAGCCGATACAGTAGAAGGGCAGATCATCCGCTTTAGTCTTTTCGTTGATGGTAGGCGTGCCGTCCAGATGTTCTGACTCCTCGGCGAGGATCTTCGTATCCTTGACAAAGTTGTCCCATTCAATAGGATGCAACTGCTTCAAGTACTCGAGTAGCGTGACACGGGTATTCTGATCTTCTTCACGGATGATTTCCCGGAGGCTTAACAGAATTTTTTCAGAGTAGTGAGGGACAAGGACAGTAAATGTAGGCATCGCGTCGACAGGGAGGGGCTCCGGAAGAGCAGTGGTAAGAGACGAGGCAAGGAAGGAAATGCGTCGTTCCGCTTCACCGTCGGCTGGGAAGTAAGTACCCTTGTAGCTCGAGCTGTTTTGGTTGGTGAAGAACGGTGGAGCGCGCAGTGTCCGACGACCATCTGGACCATCAACTTGGTGGTAGAGAAGTCTCTGGACGTGGTCGATCGACAAGAGATGTTCACGATACATAGAAATGATGACCGCATTCCAGATTTGCGAGACGAGAACTTTGGGTTTGTACTTGACCTCCATCTCTGCAGTGGCAAGCAACTTGGCATAGATCCGTTTTGGCATGCGAGTGTAGACATCCTTCCATGGTGTCCAAATGGAAAGCCCAAGCGAAAAGGACCGGCCGACGGAGAAGACGACAAGCCAGATGATATACCACAGATAAGTGTCGAGGAAGAACAAGATGAGATCCATGATGTACATGATCGCCAGCGTAAACGCAACCTGGTGGGAACATAGCGCCGACCCAAAGTACCTATCGCTGCAGCCCTGGACGGTTGTCTGTGCCATGACAGCAATAGGGGAACTGAACGAGCTCGTAAGGAAGAAATAGGATTCAGTGAATTTGCAGCCAAAAACGAGGAGCCAAAGCAACACGCTGGCGGTGCGAGCGGAACGAGGAAGCTCGGGATATGATGCAGTGAATGTCTGCGAGGCCATGTACTTGCGTGACTTGCCCGCAACACGGTCGCCAAACATTCGACCGGAAGGGAATAAACCGAACGTGATGGCAGCAACCACAGAAATGAAGAACTGCACAATGGCCACTATGAGTGGGATCTGAGAGTTGGTAGGATTCGGCTGGTTCTCGACAAAAGCGATGTAGACCGTTGGTCCTCCCGTCAACGCAAGGATCACGAGAAGGAAGATCAAGCGTGTCGTGAGATGAGAGGCATTGTTCCAGGTGGTGGGAATGTACATGAACTCGGCAAGAGTGGCGGATATCATGATGAGTGTAGCAACGGCACCACCCAAGGCCGTGGCAGACCAAGTCATAGCAGGAGACGGGAACTGCTTGTTCGGAGGCGCGTAGACCTTGGGAGAGTTGAATGCAGTGTAAAACCAATAGAACGATACATGGAGTATCCAGACACGGTTGAAATTGACGAGCAGATGTGCGGTGGAGCGCTTCTCAAAGTATGTCTTGAAGAAGACACGATTCCAGTCAACACGTCGGAGGTTCAAGTACCGTTTGGTCGGAGATATGTCGACCAGTCGAGACTAGATGCGAATAAGATGACGGAGAAGAGGATAAAGAACTGACGCACGTTGTTGTCGAGAACAATTCGAGCGAGACCCTCTGGATACCAAAAGAGTTGGTTGATATCATCGTAACCGATGATCTGGTCATGGTCCCTTTCTCTACGAACGAACTTGCCGTCGACGACCTCATAGCCCTGATCGCGCATGAACTTGTAGAGAGGCTTGATGATCGTCTCGAGGTAAAGGCCCTCCTGTACGGGCTCTACGCTGTTCTGACATTCTGGGCTGCGATAATAATCGTCGGCACACTTGAAGATGAAGCAGAGGCATTCTGGAACGAAGCGGACGTTTCCAGCTTCACCCCAACAGAGAAGATAGAGGGCTATTTGGCGAAGACGGTCGTACTGGCTCATGTTGTTCATGGCGTTTCGCCAACGGTTGAGGGCACTGTCGAGGTGTTTCGAACCTGCTGTTTTGACGGCGCCGCCTTTGACACTCCTGAGACGTTGGAGACCGGGATTCTGGGACTGGCCGACGGCATCGTCGAGGTTGAGCTGAGCAGCGAAATACCACTTGCGATAGTTTGCATGTTGACCGCCGATGTAGTCTGCATGAAGAGTGAGGAGAGCTTGGTTCGGACTCATGCGGGAAGCTCTCGAGTCGAGCTGTTGCATTAGGAAGTCGAACTGGGGGAGAGGTGAGGAGTGGAAACGTTTGGGAAGAAGGAACGGACCATGTTGCGCATAGAGTCGCGCTGGAAACCAAACTTATGGGTGAGATCGAGAAAGATGTCCTCTATCTCCTCCATAGAGATCGGGATTTGTTTGTCGGGGGCCCAAGCAGGGTAGGGATATGCGCCTTGACCGGGGTCGCCAAATGGTGAACCATAGGGCTGACTGACCTGGGAACTGATGGACGGGGCATACGAGCGGGAACCGTGGCCAGGATCTGAAGGGGCATCTGCAGCTAGATGAGTTGAGGGAGAAAAGAGGAGCAAAGACGAACCGTTGTACGGGATGTGGTCGTAGTAATTCTGGTTGCCAGCGAGTCTGGTGGTGCTCGCGTAGGGCGAGGCGGTCTCAGAGTCGTTGTCGTAGTCCTGACGGATAGGTTGTGGGTGTGAATAAGGATGGCCGGGCGGGTAGGCCATGGAAAGGAGTGTCGGTGGTGATGAGTCTTTTTAAAACGAACGAGGTGGTCAAAGTCAACGCCAGCGTAGAGGTCGGAATCAGAGTTGGCGTGTGAAAACATTCAACCCTCTCTTAAATCACATTTCCCTTCATCGTGGCACACAGCGAACTCGCAATGTTACACGTCGTTCCTCCCCTCTCCGTCTTTTGTATCACCGTACTCGCTCGCTTCCCTGACGAGCTCCACCATCTCCACGCCCGTCGCGTTCAAGCCTCCCCCGCCGTCCTCGACGCGCTCCACGATAACCGCGACCCGTGTCTCTGGGCAGCCCTCGCCCAGCTCGTACACCCCCTCCCACACCACCTCCACGATCACGACCTCCCCCTCTCCCATCCCGCCCTCCCCCTCCTACAAAGGATACCAGACACGCCCGATTTCTCCCTCGTCACTCTCCTCTCCCTCCCAAACTGTACCCGTCTGTGCGACGACGACATCGCCCACATTCGCGCCCTTCGTCGCTTGCTCGCCCTCGATCTCCGTGGCTGCCCCATCTCCTCCCATACCCTCGCTATCCTCGCACGTGACCTCGCTGGGACGGGCACGCTAGGCCTCCGATTGCTCGGTCTCCATGGCTGTCCCAACGTCGACGACGACGCCCTCCCTGCCCTCCAAAAGTTTACCCTTCTCTCTGCAGTCGGTTTGTCCACCTACTCTACCTTGGCCCGACGCGTCCCAACTCAGTGTCACTAGACTTGCGCTTCACTCGATGCACCCCATCCGCGGTCGATGCGCGTCTCGCCCCTCTAGGATTCCGTCCGTCTGGCAACAACTCGCTCTTTCACCCAGCTCCTCTTTCCTTGGCCCTATGCACCCTCGAGAAGGTCGCCCTCACTGCTTCAGATCCCATACCCCTTTACTCCTGTCCTCCAGAGTCGGTGTTTCGTGTGCATATCGATCAACTCGATCACCTTTCCCTTCAACCAAACAAGGTTTCCCCTGTCCGCAGTGCCGGCGCATCTCACTCGACTATTCAGACCATATCATCTGCAGAGGACACCGTCGTTTTCATCCCACCTCTCCGGAAGCCGACCAAGAATGTTTCCTTCCCTCTATCCAAGCCACGTGTATCAGTGACCCCCGACTCCACAGTTCCGACGACTTTCCCGACTGACGAGCCAGCTCACTCTAATCCTGTCTCCAACGTTTCTTCATTCTATGCGGGTGCGCCACCGTGCAACAAGCGTTCTAGGAAAAGCATCATCCCCTTAGCCGCACAGGCGGTGCAATCCTCCCAAGATGGTAAGTTGGATCCATTGGCCGTCGCTCGATCACCGCCCCCGTGGAAGGTCATGGATACCCACAAATCCCATGCACCATCCGACGTCTCCATTGCAATAACCCAGGACCAGGGTGCTTCCTCGAGTAATGTTGAAGACACGCGACAGAGGGAGCCAATTGCCCATTGGACAGGTCGGACGCTAAACAATCCCCTCAAGGTTGATCGCGCGCGTTTGCACAAGCGTGGCACAGACGCCGTTTCCGAAATGGTGCATCAGCTTGCAACCAAACGGCTCAAAGTCGAGAGTCAGTTTGCACTGGAAAAAGCACGGACGCACGTTACTGTTCGGTCACGCAATCCATTCGTGAGGTCGGTATTTGCAGAGAGCAGTGCAAACACCTCCGACAAGCCACGACATTCGGTACATGGATCCTCCAAGGAGGTGGGACCCAGCACGCAACTCCGGGTCTGTCGTTCTCTCCCATCGGATACGGTGCGACAGCAGGTGGGGGACATTGGGGGAGCTGTCAAGCCGTTGAAACCGATAACAGCGCTCAAGCCACCGATTCTCCCAAAGGAACTGCTACCTTCCCTGCCTCGGCAAGTTTCGAAACCCAAAGTCCACCTGAAGCAGACACGATTGGCGTTTCGTTGAGAAAGTTGAGGACGGCGTAGAGGGATATCAGTGGGTTGGATAGTACCTAGCTTGTTGTTGGACGAGGGTCACGTGAATTTAAATGATTAACATGTCTCAGTCTTGCGAACGACTCGGACTCGACGATGGACTACTTTTCCAAGTTTTTGAAGACGAGTACCCAACCGTCTCACAAGCCAGCGCACGACCACGCTGGCGAATTCAACAAGTCGTGGACTCTGATCAAGGTCTGTCCATTCGATTTTTGCCCTGTGCTTCTTCACAAGTCTCGGAGCAGACCACGCTGGAACACCCTGATGAACGACAGCTCATGAAAGGGATCGCGTCGACCGATGTACCAGCTCGTCTCCAATCTATGGTGGACTCACTCGTATGGGAATCGTCTCGGACAGAGGAAGGGTCCGTACGCTCCTGCGTCATGCGCCCCTCGTCATTGACTCTCTTGAAGCGGTACTGGCGCTTGTTTAGAGTACCTTTTAAAGAATGGTGAGGCTTTGTCGCATCGCAGAGGAAGGCATTAATATTCGTGTATAGATGTGTTGGGAACGCTCGTTCGTCTTAGCGAGCCCGATCGCCCCTCAGGAATACAAGCAGAGGTTCTTCGCGCCGTACAGAACATGGTTGTCCTCATGGACGAACAATTCCTAGTCCACTCGGCCGTCCATAGAGCCGTGCTCAGGCTCCTCCGTAATTGTGTTGGAGACGACCTACAGGAACAGTTGGATGGCCGTAATAGAGTCATGGGTGCCGCTAAAAATGCTGTGCGAAGTCAGCCTTCTGAATACGAGCTAGATCGTGAGTCGCGCGTGCATCAGTAGGACTCGCAGTTCATGCTTTTGCATAGTGGTCAACTTGCTCTGCATACTGTGCAGTCGTATTCGCACATACCGGGAACTCCTCATGATATTCTTTCATGATAAACACTGGTACCGTTCAGAGCCTCTGTTCGCTGTGGAGGAAGAGGACGAATATAAAGAAGACGAGGATGAGGAGGATTGTTCAAAGAAGCCCAACGATAATTCAAGATGCGCGCCTTCCCCAGCCCCATCACAAGCGACGATAACATCTTCCGCTCGGAAACCAGAGTACGAGTTCCTATTATTCAATTATCTTCTCCGTTTCGTGCATCGAGAAGGTCAGATAGGCGACTTTGCGCGTGCCGGACTCCTTTTCTTGATGGACGTGGCCATGTCTCCGGGAGGTCCCGCTCACAGACGAGGGAAAACAGGAACTGATCAGGTAGTTGGAGATCCTATCTCAGATGCCGCACTGGCTCTGGCTGAATACATCGTGGACGGTGATTTCTCCGATGTTCTGGGTGCGGGCTTAGGCGCTGTCTACTCCCTTCTACCCTCCAAACTTGAGGTTCGTTCTCCGATCTCCCAAGACAATAGTCCCCCTGGTATGGTCCTCGGCAGCACCGGACCAGCGACCGAGAAGGAAAAGGAAGAAGTCGGGGTTCAAGCAGAGAAGAACAGTGCAGTCGGGCTCGAAGAAACTACTAATTCTGACTTCAAAGCGCGCCTAGATCACTTCCTCAAACTTCTCGAGTTTCTGCAGGATATCATTCGGCGAAATCGAAATCGTGATTCGGCAGACAGTATGCTCGACGCGCCAGGTCTTGTTGGGGCTTCTATCGTGCAAGCCATCCTTGACGCCGTGCGCAGAATATTCTTAGAAAACGTGCTATATCCTTCTATCCTTGAATGCTCGGATCTAGATGGCAGCGCTGTCGCTGTCATGTCCTACATTGATATCATGATACGGACTCTTGGAAACGGGCAACTCTCGGATCTCCTCGTCGGTTTCCTCATGAGCGAGGATAGCGATGACTTTGGAACGTCACGCCATCGGTTCCACGGGATGCTCGATCTCAATGACAGTGTGCCACCTCGCTCTCGCTCCAGCAGTTTAGCCCAGAAGGCAACGAAGCTACACCACCGTAAGAGTAGCGCGATGCTGTTGTTGGAAATGGAAGCTCCAGAGTCGAGACGGCAATCAGAATACTTCACCACCATCGCCCGTTTCACCCTGAAGGATCTTCTCCTTTCCAATCTCCGCTCGCAGAACCAGGCTACTGTGACAGCATCTCTTCAGCTTTTCCAGACAATGCTGACACGGCGGTGTCGTGCCTGTACAGACGGTCTCATCACGGTCATTCCTTCTACGAATGCGACGAGTTATCCGGAGCCAGCGATGGTCGTGCCTTTTGTAACTCCAAGGAGATCGGGAGAAGGCAGCGACGAGGAAGAATTCGTTTATCCTGGCGCGGAAGTTGAGCCTAGAACCCAGGGTGCTTCTCTGCCGTCCCTCCCGACGTACCCGCAGCCAGAAACGACATATTCGACCCATGAACGCGAGATGGGTCTTTACTTTGCTCTCGTGTCACGTATCGATCCGTCGCACAATGAAGACGCATTTAGTACCGGCTATGACCACTACTTATGCGACGCGCTCAACTCCATCCAAAGCCATTCCTGCTTTCATATAAATGTCGATGAAGACCTCGAATCCAGGTCGAAACGAAGACACCGACTGAACGTCAAGGACCCGATCCTTGCTCTTATTCTGGATTCCCTATGCAGATTCTTTTCCAATTCGCCCAAGATGAACATTTCATTGACGGGTGTGCTGGCGGAGCTAGCGCTTTGCCCCGACAGGTCTATTGCTGGGTGGCTTACGTGCATTGTGAGCGAAACCCCGCAGCTCAAGACAATGGGGGGTGATGTTCAATCGGGAGATATACAAGATGACCACTCCATCGATCTTGAGATAGATGAAAAGCTTGCCACAGAAACGAACATCCTTCCCGCAACTCGGCTGGACGAGAACTCACGCCCAATTGTGCACACGATCTTCCAAGGTCTTGTTGGCCAGCTTGAGCGGTATCGCCAGACTGTGGACAACTTTGACAAATACCTTCTTGAACGTCGACAAGGCTTACTGTTTTCGGAGAACCTAACGGATGCGCTGACACTCGTTCTCGAACCTGCACTGGATCCGATGCTTTTAGGCGCGACTTTCAACTCGATGTCATCCCCGAATCCCTCGGACCTGAGTACGCAGCGTCCAAAGTCCAAGTCGAAGACATCTTCGTCGCTAGTTTCGTTTCTCACTCCCAGGAAGAACAAGCTGAAGGCACAAGGACTCTCGGAACCTCAGACACTGTCCCGGGATGGTAGCAAGGTTGTTGCATCCAGACCCTTTGCCCCGCATTATCAACAGACCCGAGATATCATCGTCGAGCCATTCGTCGTGCCGCTCCCCTCTGAACCATCGAGTTTATGGACATCGCTCCAAGCATCCAGCTGGGGGCCTGACGAGGAGGATGTGTTCTCAACCGGCAGCCAGTGGGGAGGAGTGAACGTCAAGAATGTCGAGGGGCAGGATGATCACAAAAGCCAACGTTCCCCCACCCACATCACTTTATCCCATTTATTGGACAATGTGGTCATCCTGGAGGAATGCATCAAAGAGTTGGTCGCAATTGTTCAAGCACGAAGGAGTTTGGGGATTGACTCTCTGAGATATGTATAATATTACGGATACACCAAAACACCGGTTGGCTGGAAGTGATCTGGAATACAAGCAGTACAATTGAATGAGAAAATGAGGCTGAAATCACTTTGCTTTCTTTACGCGTGTTCCTCTCTTCTCCTTTTCCGCTCCGGGGGTCTTTGCCTTCCCTCTTGTGGGCTTGGATCGGCTGTTTTCCAACTTTTCTTCGTCAGTCTCGTGGAGGGCGGATCGAGGCTTTTTTTGCGGAGACACAGTTTCTTCAGAGTCTTCAGGTTCGGTGGTCTTTTTCCGCTTCTTTCCCTTGCCGCCCTTCTGCCTCGAAGTCTCTTCTTCCATGTACTTTGCTGCCAAATTATCCAGAAAACCGTTCCTGGCTTTCTGTCTCTGCAAAATGAGAGCCTGTAGTGCAGAGACATCTTCTTCATCGACGTCGTTCTTGTCCTTCTGCTTCCCTTTTCCCTTGCGAGCACCAACTTTGCCCGACCCATAGAATTCGTCCCAAACACCCAACTCCTTGGCCAACTCTTCTGCTTCCTTGGCTTCTTTCTCGGCTTGTTTCTTTCGGACGAGCTTGGCTTTCTCATCTGCGGAGGAAGACCGCCAAAGAGGTAGGTCAGGTAGCTTATCGTCGGTTATGAGCTTGGATAGTATGTGGATAAATCGCGGCTCGTCGTCTGCGGTTGAGTGAGGGATGTGGTTCATGATTTCACCCAAGGAGCCCCCAGTTTCGTGGTATGCGGCCACGAGATCCTCAACTTCTTCGGAAGAACCTATGTTTGGAGACCATGAGTTAGTCGAGTGAGTATCATCGACTCGGTGACTACCTTGATATTCTTTCTTCATTTCGTCGAGCCTCCCACGCGTCACACTGTCGAAGAGGTCTTGGAAGTATGCGTCCCATCCCCCATAATCGGAATCGATGAGACTCTCGCCTGTCGTGCCTGTCCTATCGTACTTTTCACGTCGCTTTTCGTCGCTGAGAACAGCGTAGGTAAAACCTATTTGCTGGAAGCGCTTTAACGCGCGTTCGCGCTCATGTTCGGATGAGTTGGTATGCTTGTCCGGATGACACAAAAGGGCAAGTTTCCTGTAAGCCTTCCGGATGTCTTCCTGTGATGCGTCTGACTTGAGTGCGAGGACGGCATAGAGGTCGACGTCGTCCTCGCCGGGGAACATCCGCGACATTTCCGAGTCCTCCTCCATCGTTGGCGACTAAGATGTGTGTCACGTGTGACACACGCGTTGAGCGTGACAACACGTGTTTCGATCTCAGCGACCCCGCCATCGAGCTCGACGTCGAGCACGACGTCCAGGTCGCCCGAGATGGCGGTGTTCCTCCTTGTTCGCAGTTACGTTGGCGGCGAGCAGGATGGCTGTCATGCCCAACAAGGATACAATGGCCGTTGCCAGGCATCCTGTGCGCCGCTCACATCTGTTGTCGTCGTGGGTCCAACGCTCACAAGCCGTCGACCTTGCTTCCCTCTCGAGTCAAATCTCTTGTCTCTTTCTAGCCGAAGGGGGCTGTCTGGCGCCCATGCACAGACTTTTAAAGCGATCCGACACGCCTCCCATCCATTATCCCGCTATTCACCCCAATGTATCCATTCTATGCGAATGCTTCCCCATCGGCTCGTCCCTCGCACCACCAGTTGGATTTTGCCGGCACGGCTCAATACCCGCGTCCTTCTCCCAATCCCCCCGCCATAGTGCATGATCGTCCGCGTACGTCCCTGGCATCATTGCGTCTAGTCGAGACTGATCTCTTTCCAGCGCTCAGTTTCTACGAGATGATAAAGAAGGAATATACGGATCGTGACAGCAAGCTCCGCGATGCTATATCGCATACCTCATTTCATCCCGAGAACAAAAGCCAGTGTTTGGATTTTGTCCAGCATCTCCGTATCCATAAGGTAAAAATTGCAAAACATTTTCGACATACATTTCTAACATCCAACAAGCACCTCTTCATGTACACCTATGTGCATCTGGTAGTCTGTTGCCAAAGCAGGTATGCTGCTCCGCTTGTCATCTGAATAGGTGACTTACTCGGCACACAGAGACACACGCCGGCTAGTGGACATTGCCAAACACTGGAAGAGATGGGGCAGCATCGAACAACTCGCTAAACATTCCTTGATTAGAGACGAACTCCTCAGCTTTGGGGCTCACGTAAGGTACCACTCCCTCATCCACGTTTTATTAACATCCTTGTCACCAGTCATGCAGTCGGCATCAGTTTTTGCGTGCTCAATGCTTTGGGGAGGATGAGAGTGACCTTCTGTGCCATCTTCTATATTGTGGTAGAAAACCGGAGTTGTACGACCTTTGTAACAAACCCGGAGAATTCGAGCAAGTCGTAGAATTGCTGTGGCAGGTATGCAATCTCGCTTCTCCCAAAGTGCCACGTTGACGATCGATCCATCTACAGTTTCTCAAAAAGCTCCAGAAGGCCGATGTCGCACGCCGTCTGCATGCCCACATCTATCGCATGGCAAGGAAGTCGGCATACCTTCCGAGTGACTTGCAGATCGGATGCCCTATCTCTAATAAGCGGAAACTTGGCGGTGGTGCGAACGGAACAGTAGTGAAAGCAAGAATGAATGGTCTCGATGTGGCCATCAAGGAAATTTCGTGCAGTGATGGCGCCGCTCAGAGAAAGTGTCTCAAGGTTTGGAGCTTTCGAGGTGTTTACCTTCTCTGCAGACTGAATGTGGATTCCTAGATGTTCGCCGGTGAGGCTATTCTATGGGGAACATTACAACACAAGAACATTGTTCCATTCTTGGGCATCGTGCGAAGTCCTCTCGGCATAGGTCTGGTGTCGCCATTCTTCAAAAATGGTAATATCAAAGATCGCATGGGAAAATACAATCCTAACGATTGGCCCGCGTTGGCGAGAGGATGGGCCAGAGACCTCGCAAAGGCTTTGGAATATATCCACTGTCACGAGCCACCCATAGTTCACGGCGATCTCAAGGGGGTAAGGAATGTCTGAGTCATCTTTTTCCCTTTTTTTCTGAGACCTAGTAGGATAATGTGTTGGTCAACGATGAAGGCCACGCATGCCTTGGTGACTTTGGTCAATCCTACGCTTCAGACTCGGGCAGATATCTTGATTCATCCCGCGTCGGTGAAGCGAACAATCCGATGTATTGGATGGCCCCAGAACTTTTGGCAAACGACTATGCCAAAGCCTCGGACAAGGCCGACATATATTCGTTCGGCTGTGTCCTATATGAGGTAGGGTCTGACGATCTGATTCCTTCGCCATTTCGCTGATGCACCAACTTGTTGTAATAAGATGTTGACTGGCAGGGCCCCTTTTCAGAATTACTCAGAAGGGCAAGTACTAGCATGGGTCCAGAAAGGCGAACGCCCGAATTGTCCAGAATCAATCAGTAGCAACGATCCACTCTGGCAGATGGTACAGTTGTGCTGGAGGAGTCGTCCCGAGGATCGGCCTTCCGCTGCGTATCTTGTTTCGCTTGGCTATAGGAGTGGACAACGTCAGTAAGCAGTAAATAGTAAACATGTAATACTCGTTCCTCGCCTCTTCGTATGTGAGGCAGCTACAAAGATAATCAGGGGAAATAGACTATTGATTCGGTTATAAATGATAGCCATGGGTGATGCGAGTGCCACAGGACCCCTTTCCATCGACTTATCGATTATCAGCAGTCCACCCAAGAGTCAACTCATGATGATATTATTTATATTTCTTAATCTTGTAAGAACGTGAAAGAGTGTCGATTTGAAGAAATACGGCAGAGGAATTAGATAAGGCGCAGTGTCCATACATTAGATTGGAATGGGTACACATGGGAAACAACAGAAATCCAGGCGGACAATGCCATCCGTCAACCTCGTCAACTATATCCGAACTCGTTCGTGGGGTGTAGTTCATGTGACCAAGCCAACCTTGAAGAGGAATCATTCGATTGATATCTGTGGCTGGAGCGGCGCGCCCCCCGTATACGCTGATTGTCGCTCGACCATGCCCCCTGATGTTTTCGGCGAAGATAAGTATTGTCCGTCCGCATTTATATCTGAGAAAGGAATGAAAGAGAAGTTAATCACCCATTTTAAATGTGTCTGGGACTTGCTGCCGGACAGGTTTATAGAACTGACCATGAGTCTTGGAGTCATGTAAACCCTTGTCGAAGTCAGAGAAGCACTTGAGGCCGACCAAAAAGGTAGTCAAGAGAAGCAAGAATGCGACAACCGCTACAAGTATAGGCAACAAAGTTCAGTAAAAGACTGCCAGGATAACGAACCTACTGACTGAAGACGGTGAGAGTTGCACGGGTAGTGATATATTCACTCTGGGAGGATGGCAGATAAAAGCGAACCAATTTGTAGACTGTAATCAAAGCGAGCTGAGCGAAGAGGAGCGTAATCGAAACCCATTCCTACCGACTGTAGCGGAGAAGAAGGCTCGAGTTAATCATAAGTCTAGGATATGGAAGACTACCTCACAGTAACTCATGCATGGAAGCATCAAAACGAGTGCAATTGACATCATCCTGAAGGAAAGTTGGTCAGTGGAACAGATGGTAAAACGAAAGGATTACCATTTGATTTCACGCTGAACAGCGTAGGCACAACCAGCAAGCAAGATAAGAACCACAGGGATGGCAGCAATAGTGACCCCAAACTCTGCAGAGTCAGTAGCAAGGACGAGGATAAGAAGCTGTTGACATTTTATCAGTGTCGCGTTTGCGCTAACGTGGAAAGGAGGTGCATACTTGCATGGTAACACCGACGAAGCAGAAGAAGTCGAATTTGAGGAGACAGATAAAGATTTGATAAAACTGATACATGGCTGTCGCGCAGGAGTCAGTGACACGGATTAGCGACATGAAATCACCGACATTTCAACTTGGGGCTTGCCCCGACAACGTGAAATATGACCCATCTAATTGCAATGAATCCCGAGAACTGCGTTAGAAAAAAGCCATCTCACCCAAATTCTCCATATAGTTGTTTAATCCAGAAAATCAGGAAGAGCCATGATGCAGCCACGATGCACGGCACGACAATGAGGAGAGGCTCGGTGTTGGACCATAGCGATCCAGTGATGTTGGCACACTGCGGTAAGGTGCAGGACACAAGCGCCAGCTTCGTCTCGTGAACTTGGAGAGCAGAAAAGACGATCAGAGCACCGTGAAACACTAGAAAATGTGATCAGTTAGTGAGTCGTAGGAAATCAGAAGAGCATCTCTGTACATATAATGCCTAGTAGCTGGATGATGTTTCTCATGCGCAAGGCATCATAAGCCATGAAAAGCTCAAAAATCCTGAGAAATGCATATAAGCAAGTGCTCGATGAAGTCGGAAATAGAGATTACTCGGCCAAAATGAAGAGAGCAAGATAACAGGACAAGGTCTGGTGGATGATCAATATTTTAACAGCATGATATGTCATAGCACGCTACCTTGAAAGAGCCGATGTCAAAAGGATTTCCGAGGCGTGCATGAACCTATGAAGGGTCGCTTCCATCATCCGTCAACCAACCCAGAGGTGCTACTCACGATTCCAAAGGTAGACCCAACCATCGCGATGACTATTACAGCCTCTGAAAGTGGGGTTAGGGCTGCAAAGGCCACCAGATCAAGGCCATTTACTCACGAGCCGCGACTATGATATACGACCGCAACCGGTGAGAGAGGGAAAAACTGGTGCAAATCTAGGACCCACTAGTGAGGATGAAAGCGCGCTGGGCTCTGGTACCCAATAAAGGATCCACCGCCATCCTGGACGGGGGAAGTAAGCCTGAGTGTTCGATCGAGGCTTGCGGTGAGGGGGAGCTTGAAGCCCTGGTATCAAACGGATGGTTTGAGCAGAGGGACGAACTTGTGCTAGCTTTGCGTGGCTCTGGTGGCTGTGCGTGCGATTGCTGTAGATATCGTGGGAATCGGACTTGGTTCCGGATATTCCGATGCCATACTCCCAACTTACCTTTATCGTCGACCGTTCATCCGGTCTGCGATGACTGCCATCCGCTCATGACAGTTCAATGAATGGCGCGTGCGTCATCATCTAAAGTGACTCGAATAACATGTTCAACAAACAAAAGGTTGGTCTGACAGATGTATGCGTTGGCCTTCAAGTGGACGTCATCAAATATGAAGCAGATGTTATAGCTCGCGGGTGAACGTGGCGCACCCTGTTGCGAGGACGAGACTGTGCAGACAACGCCAGTGTTGATATCCCGGAAGTCGTGGCCTGCTCGATGGAAGTAGTCGGCGTACAGAACATCGTCGACAGGTGCTCGCAATTAGGGGCGAACTGCCAATGTCGGAGTGTGAATATCTAGTCGTGCGCATCATCAGGCCAGTTGTTAAGGCGGTCGGAGCTCAATCTGAGTGAGTCGGATATTCAAATTTGGTCCATTGGCTGTAATATTTAATATTTCTCAAAACTCGTCTCCCTTCAATATGCTCTCCCTCACGGCTGTTGCTACGAACAACTCTTCCCCCCACAGTGACTGGATGTTTTCCGACATCCACTGCGCCCACCGAACGTTGTCATATTTATTTTGCACAGATCCCGATGCGATGGATTTCTCGGCTCTTTTGATGACTATGTCGCACAGAAGTACTACTGTTTGCCTCCAGGATTGTTCGTTTTCGCGAGAGACCACCTGTCGTTTGCCTGTAACAACGTCTCTCCATGGTTGAATGGCGTCCTCGTCTGCAGAACCAACGGTTGTAACAAAATGGTATAGTCGTAACGCAGCAATCAGCCGCCAGGATGGTTGAGCACCATCTGGAGTCGAATGTAATGTCCAATTCCTTTGTGATTGTTTAGAAACACGATTAAATGCTGCAGAGAATGAGATCCACCCCCGATAATCCTCAGTAACGAGTGCGGCTTTCACAGCTTCGTAAATTCGCTCATCTGCGAAGACATGGTTCTCGACCAAGTCCTGTACATCAACCTCCCCACCTGGAGATGGCCTGTCTTTGGGAAAGAGGTTCACGAAGCCATATTCCACGAATAATGTCTTGTTCGAGTGCAACCCGTAAGTCAGAAGGATTTCATCATTCTTCTCTATCTTCACGGGAGAGACGAATTTGAGTCCATCCCCAATCGAGTTTACAGGGGCGGCATTCCAAATGTCGGAGTTGGATGGTACAGGGTTCATACATGCTTGGCCTGAAGTGTGGTTGGCGAAGTCGAGAATGGGGCACATGGTTAGATTGTCTGGATCCGCTTTGGTGTGTTTCAAGCGGTAATAGATGCATCGGGTGTTCACTGTGATAGGAGCGGGGGAAATGCAAGTTTACCAGGATGCGAGACAAGATTACCATTCAGCCAAGCCCACAAAAAGTCCATGACCGCATCCAATGAATCGAGACTAATTGACGGTGCTTGAGCTTGGACTATGGCCGTTGCAGGAGCCGTCCTTCGCTGCATCTCGATGAGCAACATCATGACGGATCAGAAGGATCGTATGCTTACGAGGAATATTCGTACTTTACACCAATCGTTCCAAAATCGAGTGTGTAGACGATGCAGTGCCAACAGCACGCCAGGGGGCAGGCTATTCAGCAGGGAGATCCGCAAGTCATCCGCCTTGCCAAGCTTGGATAGGACAAGCCAGGTGAGGGGATGTACGCCAAAATTCCTGGGCAGGATGGATATGTAAGGCCCGAAGGAAGGGTCTGCACTGTCCTCATCAGCCTTCGGACGCCATACGAATAGGTGCATCGAGATCAACTGCACGGCGGTCAATGCCTTGGCCACCTGTATGTCTCGAGGATAGAGCCGTTTTAGTGTCATCTTGTTCATCAACGCTTTCGGTGGGACTACAAAGAGAAGAGTTCCTGGCTGGTTTCATTCGTGCAACCGTAGCGGTAGACTAGCACTTGTACTCACCATGCAGGCAGTGCACGCAAAGAGCCCATTGCCAGCTGCATGTACTTCAGGTCAGCTACGTTGGACTGAACGAGCGGGTCACTCAACCATGCGTCATTTCTCTGCACTCCACCGGGAGATTTCGTGCTTGGAATCCGTGGCCCTCGAGCCAGGCCAGTAAATTCTTCCATCTACGCTGGAGGAGGGTCGAGGATTGGCTAGCCATACTAGTATGAGGTGATGGTAAGCTTTGCCACGACCTAACCTGGCCTGGACGATAACCTTTGCTAATCGACACGCATGAGAGCCTCATCTCTATTTACGTCGAGAGTGCAGAGATCACGCGGTCCTATAATGTTGCTCGCCCGCCGTGTGCCCTCCGAGTCGGGCACCCGATTCGAACTGTCTCACTCTGTTTCCGACACGCACTAAACCCCCTCCGTCCTCCCAACATGTCCGTGTTTAATGCCTCTCGTCTGCTTGGAAAGACCGTTCTCATCACTGGGGCTAGTTCTGGTATCGGCAAGGTGTGTTTGCCCCGTTCGAAAAGATGTGACTATCAGCTCATTACTATCCATCATCCTTGACTTGAAGGCCACGGCCATTCTGTTCGCCAAAGTTGGTATATCCCTTTGCTATCTGCCACTAGCCATGCTGAAACGTACGCTCGATAGGGCGGCGCGAACGTCATTCTCACCGCGCGTCGAGTGGATGCCCTGCAAAACGTAGCCGAGCAATGTGTTGCTGCACACAACGCAGCGGGTGTCCAACAGGGGGGGAAGTTCGTCTCCATTGCGCTCGATGTTTCGGACAAGAATCAGATCACGTCGTTTTTGGAGAGAATTCCAACTGAGCTCCGTAATATTGACGTTCTCGGTAAGCGACATCATCAGAGTCGCATCATCCACTCTCCTCAATAATTCTTCGATAGTAAACAATGCAGGCTATGTCGTCGGTGTCGATCGTATCGGCGATCTTTCGCTTGAAAATATGGAAGACATGTTCGCCACCAATGTATTTGGTCTCATTGCGTTGACCCAACTGTTCATCAAAGGTGTGTTTTCAGCCCAATCTGCTTTTATCCTCACCGTTTTTCAGGTTTCAAAGAAAGGAAGACGGGCCATGTTATCAACATCGGTTCCATTGCTGGGAGGGAGCCTTATGCTGGGGGTAGCATCTACTGTGCGACCAAGCACGCGGTTAATGCGTTCACTGGTGCATTGATGAGAGAGCTTGTCAATACCCCTATTAGGGTGACCGAGATCCAGCCTGGTATGTTGCGATATACTTCAAAAAGGCGGCTGATAAACTGTTTGCAACAGGCATGGTTGAGACTGAATTCTCTGTTGTGCGTTTCAAGGGCGACAAATCAGCAGCAGACAAGGTTTACGACGGTCTACAACCATGTGAGTAGCAAGACAAAGTCTGCCATTTATTCTATCATGTGCTGATTGTTGGCCAAGTGGTTGCCGAAGACATTGCAGAGGAGATTGTCTGGGCAGCGTCACGCCCATCTCACGTGAACCTCGCAGAAGTCTTTGTGCTTCCGGTGAATCAAGCGTCAGCCACAATCAACTACAGGTCACCCAAGCTTTAAGGTAGTAACTCGCAATCGTAGGGATGCAATCATGTACATAGGAATCAGCCATGATATAGTGGAGACACGTAAAAATAAGGATACAGCAACGATATCATGAATGAAGATAAACTGGACAATAAACGCTCAGCTCTTGCTCCTCTTGCTTTTCGACCTCGTCATCTTCACAGGAACAGGTTCCGGCTCAATGTCGTTATCGTAAAGGTACCTCTTTACTATGATCCGTTCCGTAGTGAGCTCAGGGGTCGGTCGATTGTCAATGTCGACAAGGTTTCCAAGGGGGTCGAGCAGAAGACTCTACAAGGGTGGATCAGTACACAGACAAGACAAATAACTCGTCCGTGATACATGCCTTCGATGTAGGTGCCAGGCAACCTCTCGCGATGACATCCTTTGGCAACGACTTTGGCCTGGAATCAGCCTCGTCGAGATAAACGGCAGTGGATAACCCTCGATGCCACTTGACCTGTTTCACCGGCTTGGCCTTTGGATCCATTCCTTCGAGCCTTAGCGGTTCGATGACGCGCTCGGGTCGCTCTGGAGTCTCGTAATCTTCGTCATCCCCAGGACCGCGGCAGTGTTTCCGTGGCATGGCATAATCGTTTTCATCGTGATCTGGGCGCGCACCCGCCGAAGATACTTGATCGTCCAGTTTAGTCTGTCCTTCAGTGTCACTAGCTCCCAAACTCTCCTCACTCATTCGGGCTCTCCTTTGGGCCCTTTCCCTCCTCCGCACGTCTCTTTCATCCCGCTGTTTCTGCAAAATGGTTCGTGCCTTGACCGTTGGACTTTCAGGTCTTAGACCTTCCTTCCGGATAACCTCCGTCGCCAGTACAGCCACAGTCTGTTGATTCTTCGTCGTGTTGGATGCAGTCAGTGCCTTCAGCGCGGTTGCGCTCATGCCCATGAAACAGTCACCTTCCATGCGGGGCCGAGGTTTGCGACGCTCTGGGGGTGGCCATGTGGAGGTATTGTTGCTGAATACATCAAGAACGTATTGCTGTTGTGCTGGCTTGCGCGTGCGAGATGTTCTGCGCGGGCGGGTTGAGGGTTCAATGTCGTCGGCATCTTGGTGCGGTGAGGAATGTTCGCATGCACTTGGGTCTACTACGAGGGAATCACCGTCTGTCCGTGAGATATCTGATGTCGTGGTTTTAGTCTGCGCGAGTGGATGTGCAGTGGGAGGATGCTTTTCATCAGCGGCCTCTTCGCTCGATGATGACGAAAGCTCCGAAAGTGGGGATAGAGGCCGTGACGCATGATCTGACGGTTCTGGTTGGACATGATTTGCCTTTGGTGGTGGGTATCGGGCAGATAACATGCCGTCTACTACTTTGCGAAATTTCAAGGTCGGGAGAACCTTAGGGAGGCTTGATTCCGGAGGTGACTGCACATGGGAAGGGGGTCTCGCAGGTTTTGGAGCGTACTTTTCACTGAGAATACCTGGCACGACCTGGCGGATCATGATGGAATGAGAATTGGAGGGGGGGATCGCCTCTGCGCCGCGCTTTCGTTTCAGTGACCCCACCAAACGGTGATCGTTGGTGGGTTGAGCGAAAGGCACTTCCGTGTTGTTATTCACAGCCCCGTTGTCCTTGCAGACAAGTCGAAATGGTGGAGGCCTCTGGTGATAAATATCACTGGACTTGGACCTAGGTCAGTAAATGAACACTCACAAGAGCGTGAGCCATGTTGGCTGTCGTTGTGCCTACCGTGACATCCCCACTTTTCGGTGGAAGTCTTGCATAGGGTTTACTGCCAATTCGCGGGATACGGCTACTGGTGGACGCCTGTCTTAATTGAGACGTTGTATGACCGTGTGTCTTGGCACTTCTTATTCCCACAGTATTCTGTTCTTCGGCGATAGGCGGCGGCTGATCACTGCTTGGCTTTTGGCTGGGAACGAGAGGGAAAGGGAGCTTCGTACTAGACTTCGGGAGCACAGGGACCGCCGGGAAAATAGACTCTTTGTTCTTTCCACGATTATCAGGTTTTGAAATTATGGCAGAGGGCTCGACCGATCGACTGCGGGCAAGGATGGGACGCAAGGGGCGAGGCTCCACGGATGCACTCCTGGCGCGGAGGCTGATTCGCGTGGGGGAACCTGGGACTTGATCCCCCTTTGCAGGGGAGGCTACAAAATCCGCAACAGGTATCCGCTTCGCTGGGCTGCGAGATGGGTCATCAAGAGCTGGACGCGTGAAAACCGGAGCTCTTATCGCTAGAAACCGTCCAGTTTGGTCTGACCCCGCAGTAATCTGTGCTGTCCTGCGGACCTGAGAAGTTCTCCGTATAACGGCAGTTTCAATCGGTACTCTTTGCGCAGGGGTGCGAGAAGTGCTATCAACTTCGAACGACGGCTTGACAGGAGAATTCAATTTCCGGGGACCGTCGTCGGCTCGCACTGGCGTAGGTGCAATAACCGGACGTTGGACAGTTGACCGAGAAAAGTCAGGATGCGTCACGGAACTCTTCAGTGTCCGAGACGGGGTCCTTGGCGGGTGATCAATGGGAGAGAGATCGGGAGGAAAATTTGTTTGCTCTGTCGACGAAGTCGGTTCTGAAGGCGAGCACAGTCCTGCGAGCACGCTAGTAGAGTGAGGGGAAAGAGCATCCAGTCCCTGGTAGGTGTTGGCGCCGACCACCTTGGTGCCTGTCGCACCATACTTGCCTTCATGTTCCTCCCTCAAGGCTAACACGGCATTCTTGCCAGTAGACGATGTTTCTTCACCGCCGCTACTCTGGCCCCCGGTGACTATTGTTCCAGTGGCCAGTGAAGTCTCATCCTTCTCACAAGACTGCGGGAATGAGAGGGTCTTCGCGTTGCGTGCGATGGGCGAAGATCTACAGTAGCTGGGATGTCCAGAGCGTGGAAGGGGTCCCTGGGGACAGTCGTCTGAAACGGGAGGAACGACAGAGTGAGACGAGGAATGAACAACTTGTGTTGAAGAGGGACTGGAAACCTCTGAGTCAAAGGAACTAGTCGTTATCAACTGTCGTAGTCCAGCGACAAACGTATCAACTCCAATATGATCTGCAGGGTTCGGAGGATCACATACATGTGGCATCAATCGTGAAGGATCGCCGATTGTACATTGGGTTGACGATGATGGAACTGTGTCAGCAGTGGCCAAACCCTCGCAGAATTTACTTTTCGTTGGCGTAGATGCAACAAGTGGTGAACGAGATTCGGGTAAGATGGATCCACGTGTGGAAATGACGGCCGGCTCTGGTATCTCTAGTCGATCACCCAGAACCGGAGTGCGGAAGCTATATGGAGGATCAAATGAGGGATCGGAGAGTTGGTTCAACCTTTCCAGAAGGTTTATAGGACGGAAAGGGCTCAGAGGAGCGGACATATCAAGCAGTGGGAATTGACCATCTTTCCCAGGTATGTAGTTGATACCAGGGTGTGCAAGGTCCTGCGGTGGGGGTGAGGGGTTATCGTGTGCTCGTATAATTCTGTTTGCAAGCACTGTGGAAGGCTCTAGGACGTTGTGATATTAACAGGAATACTCTCGGCTGCGTTTGCGACTCACCGTCAGGCGCAAGAGCCTCATTCTCGGGTGTTTCTTCACGAGAGAGGTGAAGAGCAACATCGTTGACACTTTCGGATTCGTCATCACTGCTTTCGTCTGGGTCTTGCGCGTTCCGACACTCTGGTGGTGGCTGCGGTGGCGGAAGACAAGACAGTCGCGGTGATCGACGAGCAGGAGAGCCAAATGCACCTGCTTCCGTAACTCGTCGCCGTGCGATGACCGGAGCAGATGGACCGTCTAACGACTGCAGCGGGACATCACATCCTCGATGAGGTGATGTATTAACCGCGTGCGGGTTGCCTGAAGGTGAAGCCGGGCCGCTGTTCGTCACTGGGTCCATGTCGCGATGTGATGCACGGAAGCTGTGTGGTGGGTAGAGAACGTGCAGCACGACGAGCAGCTCCCAGCGCTGTAACACCCGTGCGTGGAGATGACCGCCCGGGACGAGTTCGATGGAGCGTTTGATCGAGGTGGGAGAAACGTTCCAGTCGCGTTGAGAGCACGTGACTGATGACCGGGCTCATTCATTGTATAAACTACACATGCTACCACGAACAAGGAATTCTAGAGAAGGTCTTCCAACTTGGCGCAGTAGCCACAAAAAGTCTGGCTGCGTGCATTCGCGAAGCTCGATAAAGACAGCCAATCGCTCGCTGAAACATCGTCGAGGCTGCTTTAAAAAATCGATGGTTTCCTCGGGGAAGACGAGGTGGAATCTGTCGAAACAGGCAGCGGAGGAACGCGTTCCGTCGCAGATTTCAGCTGAAACCGACCATATTCAGCCGTACGCTGCTCCAGCCGATACTCACAAACCTGATAGTTTTCCTTCGCCAGCTGCTCAATCGCTCTCGTCTGCCTATCCATCTGTGCTTTCATGTCTTCAAGGACAACCCTGAGGCTCGTTCCGAGGTCCCCCTCCTGCGTTGGCACCAGTGACAAGGAAGTGGTGCCTCCGTGGTGGTGCGCTTCCTCAGGCGACCCGTGTATTCCTGACCCACCTTTCATAAACATAGCGTTCCGCTCTGACAGCGTGGTAGCCCTATCTGTGGTCGTGTCTCTCCAACCATCTGTCCATTGCTGAGATCCTGATGTCGCATCGTCCAGCCTGTCGCTGATGAGCCTCTGCGGACGCGTTATCATCCGAAGTGCACTGTCCCTCTCCTTATCTAGAAGGGCCATCGCCTGCTCCAAACGGGCGTCGATAATCTTGGATATGTCGCTTTCCAGTATAGAGAACAACGTCTTCCACAGCGTCTCGAGCTCTTCCACGTGCCTTTCTAGTCGCTCCCTGGTTCTAGTATGGCCAGTTATGACTGTAGCGAGTGCCGGGGTAACAGCCATTGCGGCATTGGGGACGGCCCTTGAGAGCTCAGTGGAAAGACCGGTAAAGGCTTTCAGTTTATCTTCCTCTCGATCCAGGAAGCAGGTATCCTGAACTATTTCGCAGCATAGTCTGGACCGCAGATTAGTCATATGAGCGACGGAATAATGAAGGCCAACTTTGCGAGGTGATGGAAAGTATCTGAAACTTTTATCGTTGTTTTGGGATCAGGTTCAGAGACGTGTGAAGCATTCTTATCCGTCTGAGTTGTGTGGCGAGTGTTGCTGGATCTATAGAGGATCTAGCGGCGGGTTAGCCTCCAGCGCCAATCGGACATATCCGTGCTGGATGACCGACCCTTTCAGACAGTCTCGGTCGCTGACTTGGGTATGAGTCGGCTTCGTTGTTCGTTCTCTTCAAGGAATAATTCTGTTCAAATGGACCAGCGTACTCCTGGGGATGACCCCAAGGATCTGAATCACGCCTGCGATCACCATTCCGGACGAACCAGTCATGATGATCATGTTCTCGAGGAGTACCACTTTGTTTGCGCTTGAACATATCTGTCTGTGGTATCAAAGGGGAGGAACGTTGGCGCTGAGGAGGGCTGCCTGGGGACAATGGAGGCCTATTCTTGCTCTTTGATCTCGCGGCATCGCGATTCTCCGGAGAAGGGGGGCCATCACCCCTACGTTTAAGCTTGGCCCACTGGTAATCGTTTGGATGGATGAACCTGCAGGAGGGTTAAGCCTGACGCGTCTACGTCATGGAGCTGGTCGGTAGATACGCGCCGACACTTGTTGCCCTGGGAGCAGTAAGGTTTGGTGGGGTTGCCCGCCTCGTCAAAGTGCTTGCGTAGGGGAATTAGATGTTGGGTAATAGATGAACAAGAATACGTACGCGACAACGCTGCGTCTTGTATAGGGACATGATGGCAGATGGCAAGTGACCGTGACTGGTTCGAGAGACGTGACCTGGGTCTGACTTGGACCCGAAATCTACCTGAAACATCGAAATCGCTGTATGTATCCTGCTTTTGTCCGGCTCCGCGTACCTTGCACCTCCTCGCATCGAACCTGGTCCCACCATGAGCTTTTTCAGCCTCTCGTCCCAGGATCGCACACCTCACGTTAGGTACTCTTCTTCCCCCGCGCTCATCCGGACCAAGGGGCTAGGAAACGAATTCGTATCTCTCCAAGAGTTTGTGCAGAAAAGATGTCCCAGCCTGTACTCCAAGTTTGAGCCCGCCTGGTGGCTTCCAAGGTCTCGTACGGCGACGCTTTTTCCCAAAATAAAACTAATCCTACTAATCCTCCGTTAGCGGCCACATGCAGACTCTCTACTGCGTCCTTGGCGATTTTTCGCAGAGAGACAAGGTAAACTACAAGAGGTAAGAACGACCTCTACAATCAGTTCACCTTCTCATGCCAAGTTTAGGACTTTTCTCTGCTTAAAGGATGGCGGCACAGTGTCAGTCCCTAGTACCCCCGATAATGTTGCGCACGTTTCATAGTTACACTGCTTAGGGGACTCGATTTTACCCCAGTGGATGACAGCGATACGCCGCCTGACGCACCAATCATCGTAGTACTACACGGATTGACTGGAGGTATAGTATTCTTACTGGCTTATACATTCCTATGTTGAGACTCCAAGGCTCGCATGAATCATACGTCAGGGCTATACTGGCGCCCGCTTGTCGAGCGGTCTCGCAAGGCGGACTTGGCTATCGTGCGGTGGTCATTAATTTCCGCGGATGTGCGTGGTTATTTTAACTAATTGTAATTGTAAAGACACGTGCTAATGGAGTTGGTCACTTTTAGGTGCAGGCGTGCCCATCACGAGTCCTCAGCTTTACTCGGCGGGAGTTACGGATGATCTACGGCAGGCTGTATTCTATATATCTAATGAATTCCCAGCTGCTCCCCTACTCGGACTCTCCTTCTCCCTCGGAGCAAACGTGATGACCCGTTACATTGCCGAGGAAGGAGAGCACTGCCGTTTCCGGTCAGCATGTGTCCTAGGATGCGTAGGTGGCGCTTTCTAGGTTTGGGGAGACGAGATTGACCAACTTCGTCATGCAGCCGTGGGATTTGGTGGCAAATGTCCGCAAGTAAGTATCTGCCATGATTCTTGATCCCGCGTTTGCTCAGTCATAATAAGACTTGATTCGACATACCTCGGACGCCACGTTTACTCCAGGGGAATGGGCCAGAATCTCGTGAATATCCTCAGGAAGCACACTTCCACGCTTACCCGTGATCCTAACCTCGCCATAACTGAAGCTGCGACTCTAGCCTGCGCCTTGAACTGGCCCACCATCGACACGTTCGATCAGGTCTTTACTAGGATCGGAGGCGGCCCTTCGCCTCCTTGGCCTTTTTGCCTCGGCGCTGGAATATTATGAATATGCCTCTAGTCACAACGTGCTGGGACACATTAGGATACCCTTCCTCTCAATCAACGCTGCAGATGACCCAGTCGTCCAAGTAGTTCCAATGGAAACCAAGATTAGCGATTGGGTAGTGACAGTCCGGACTCCCAATGGCGGCCACCTGGGATGGTTTGAATCGGATGGTAGCTGGGGTCAGGTGAGGCGGTGGATATGTACTCCTGTGATCGAATGGTTGCGTGCCACCGGGGAGGAGGTTTGCCAGAATAGACAGAACACCAAAGAGCTTCGGAAGGTAGGTGGACTCTTAACGGAAGTAGGATCAGAGAGACTAGGGTGCAAGGTTGTTGGCGAGGAGCTCATGATCATCGGTACTGAGGCCGAATCCGGCTTGATCCCAGGACTGTAGAGCTTGGTTTAGAAACTGAATTATTACAACGCATATGTACGATCCCCGTGCTGCTAGCTCATCGTAGTGGACGAAGTGACCCTTAATCGCTGTCGCTGAAGTCCACGCGATCCTCATAGTTATCTTCTTCCATCACCTGGGTGCGATCATACTGACTGAAGTCAACAGAGACTGTTCCCTCCTCCATGAGATTGTCATCCTCGTGCTCGAGATTCCTGTTTCTTTCAAACAGTTGGCGGCCTGACAACAATGCAGTGCCCATTAGAGAACAGGGATGAGAAATTGCGAACCAGTCAAGCGAGTTCCGATTTTCTTAACCTCCTTCTCTCTGAGAGTGAGGACACGTAACTTCTCTTCTTCATCCCGTACTCTTCTCTGCGCCATTTCCTTGTCGAAATTGGCCTTCCAGACCCTGAAAGACTCAACCGTGACAGGGGTTCCTCGGGTGCGCGCCTCCTCAGCCTGGTGCACATGTGAATCATCGGCATCCCTGAGCTTGGGAGTCCAAGCGAAACCTCACTTCGATTGCCAGACGTTCCCTCTCATGCTCCTCTGCTATGCGTGCTTTTACACGATTTTCCACCAAACCCGACAATTTTTCCCTGAGATGCGAAACCAATGTGAACGTCATCGCCATGCCCTTGTTCTCCTCGCCCTGCAGGATACTCAAACATTCAGTCGTTGGAACGTAATCTCACCGACATACCACATCTAGAATACTCTTCAAAAGGGCTTTACTTTCCGATTCACCTATTTCTCCCTCAACGGCCTCTAGCCGTAGGTCGGGTAGGGCGTCGGGGTAGTCATCGGTGTATTTGACTGTTAATTTTAGCTTGACTTTCTTCCGCACGCTGATATAAATTTTGTTGTGGACGGCATATTTAATCACGAAGCTCACGGGGTTCTGCACCATCTACGACAACGTCTGGTTCGACATCGATTTCGATCTGTCTGTCCGATATGGCTTTGTATGAGTGTTAAGCGAATAAATTGTATTGGGAAAAATATCGGGTACGAACTTGATAGCTCTGATGGGTATATGGCCTCGAGAACCTGGTTTTCAGTGAGCGACGATGGTACGGATACATAAGGACTTGACAACCTCGAACTCCTCTTGCAGGACAGAAGACATGATCACACCTTTAGTTCATCCGACATCCGACACATTAGTGGTTACTACATTTGGTCCTGAACGTTTTCAACCGCGATCATGTCCTGGAGGTGTCAGCTTACCCCAGCTGTTCTACGATATGCTGCACCTTCACTGCTTGGGGGTTGTGCAACGTCGAGCCCTGCAATATTTTTGACCGGTGCTCGATATATTTCTCAGTCCTCTTTCACATCGCCGGACCTTGGTGGTTTCAGCGTCAAGGACATGTTAGGGAAAGCACTGGATTTCAAGGGAGCGTTTTCAGAGCACAAGTCGCCTGCCGATATGTGGACCGACAAAAGTAGTAACCTGAAACTTTCTCCACCTCCGGATACATGGACAGGTATGTTCGTCGAACGTCTCCGTTGCTTTGTGCCAAATGTATGACACAGGTAGACGGCTTATTGTTCGGAATGGGGATCTGCAGAATGCTTTCCAACAACTCAACCTGCGTCTACGGCAAAACCATGTCGCCAAAGAGATCGCACTGACTGTTCGGCACGAGAAGAAAGGCGACAAAAGGGCTCGACTTCGCAGCGAAAGGTGGAAAAAACGGTTCGCCGACGCGGCATGTACAAGCTTCCTAGCGATCTGTCTATGCGTACTGACCACGCACTTTCTCATAGGTCAGAAAAAAGGTGCAATTGGTCAGTACTATACGTCGGCGGGGTGGTTGAGTGAAGCCCTCCATGCTTCCGAAACTGTATGCTACAGGATCCTGAGCTACCCTGTTGATGACGTCTCATTGCCCTCGACCTTTCATGTCCAGTTTCTGGCGCGTGTAGAAAACCCGCGCGGAATCTCACATGGATCGCTGCGCCGCAAGCTTTTCGTGTGCACTAAATTCAATCAACTTCACGACTCCTTCACCGTGCACGGCTACCTTTGTGATACAGTGGCTGCCGCCGCTAAATGACAAGCCCGCTCTGGGAATGCGGCAAGACCTCATCAGGGCGTGAAGTGCTTGGGGGCACAGCGATTTTGTGGGGTTTGTCTGCGACAGTGACCGACCAAGAGCCGAAGACCCTTGTGAAGATGGCTTCCAGGCGACGCTTGACTGATGGCATCGTTTTCCAAATCTGATTGGCCTCGTGTCATTGTTGCGATTCAATTACTGACACTCAACCCTAAGATCCTATCAAGCCAACAAAGTTGCTGCGCACAATGAGCTATCGGGTGACCCACTTGGACTATTCCAGCAGGCGTATCGACGCCATTGACAGCTGGCAAGATGAGTGGTTCGAATTTCTCACCTGATAGTGGCCCTCGATTCGGTCGCCGCACCCTCTGCACCTCGTGTTTACCACGATGAATCGATGAATAGTATTCTTCCGCTGCGATGCACCGCTTCATGACATCGGAGATAAATTATCTTGCGCCTCGTGAAGGGACAAGAATGGCTCAAACCCATCTCGTTAATCCGCCGAGAAAAAAACGCGATATGAAAGCGTCTGCTGATGCATGATGGTGTATTATGAATCTATCGATCGAACACGGAGTAAGATGTGATTGCACCTTCGGTCCCCGTCCAACGAGCTCCGTCGATTTAAAATTGCCATGCATCCAGTACTCTAGATGGCCTGAAAGGGGCTGCACACTGGTTCTTGCAACGTACTCTTTATTTGCGTTCTTGGCCTAATTTTGTCGTATCTGCTTCGCCTCGCCTGGTCTGCTAATGTGACCGGCGACCGTAGGAAACGAGGTTGCCGTGCGCGTTTGTGACACAACCGCGGCACCCACATAAAATCCATCAAAACATGACATTATGCACTCACTGGAGACTGCTTTAAACCGCCCTCGAGCTCGTGTTAGCTCATCAACGCTCCCTCCAACCCAGTTTTACTTCTTCTTATAATGTGTCATAATGTACGTGCTTCGTCCGTCCAGAACCACGGCTAATGGCTGTCACTCCGCTCCAGATAATTGACGGCCGCTACCACACCCCTTGTGGGCATTTCGTATCCATGTCGACACGAGTACAGGATTGCCTGAGACCTAACTGTCTCTTCAGTAGAAGACATGTGCATCCCGTCGGTAAGGATGTGTTCTCGGTGCGGCCCGAGGGGGAACTTGCTAACCTAAGCCCAAGGATGTAAATCCCAGTCTTGTATTAGATTGATGGCATTGCCCGTCAAAAACCCGATCCGTATTAGTCCTTCTGTCTGTTCGAGTTGCCAAATCGGTGGTCCGGTCCCGGTAGGAGCTATGAAATCGTGAAGGCAGTTGTCGGTTGTCAACTTCAGCATATCGCGGCCGCGCTGGCGCTCGTCGCAGCATAGCTAGTTAGTACGGATATACCTTATAATCTTACACGTAATCTTCGTTACTCGGAAATCATTGGCTCAACTAGGATGCATCGCACTTTTCGTCGGAGCCCAGGCGTAGAATGTCTTGATACAAACGTTGTTTGCGTCGACCCGGCTACAGCTTTGTACACGGTTGGCTATTGTTCTGGAGCGGATATCAATCAGCAAAACGCAGAAACCCAATGAGCGCTGTAGAGGACCGCATCGAAACGGATGGGATATATTGCAGAGTGATTGTTTGAACAAAGCAGTGGGACATGCTCTAGATGACCGGGCCAGACGTTCAACTCGACGGAAAAATTCCCACCCTCGGCAGGTCCTTCATTACCGCTACGTCAAACCTTGGGTTTGTTCTCCAGAATGGACGGGTTAGAGGGTCTGCTGCTAATAAATTCCACATCATGAATAGGACACGCTTCACGACTCATCCCGCAGTTTATGCGACACCAGGTTACTTTGTTCCAAATTTGGTATTGCCAGTATGATTTGGACTTTTTGGACTGCGTTGTTCTGCAGGTCTGCATATTCATTCAGTGCAAGTCTTGTGCCAGGTTTCTATGGAGACCATGTTGGATTGATCGTGGGCGGTCAGTTGTATTTGCCGAATCGTGCTAAAATCCGTACTTCATACCTAGCTGCCTAGTATTTCAGGCCCCCACATTCCACCTCGTTTTCTGGGGACCTTGGAGAACATGTCATCCAGAGCATCAGACAATTTGCGCTGTTATATTCGAGAAGCGAGGCTCCCAGTCATGGCCTATCTTGCTCCTCGTGGTAAAGCCGGGTCGCCTCACGTCGCTTTGAACATCCGTCCGGAACGGTACCGCAAATTGAGACTTGTGCATACAGTCAACGCCCCGCTCTTTAACGATATAATTTCTGACTGTTCGTGAATGCCGCTAGGCCTGCGCGCGCACAACTAACCCACCAACTTAGGGGTAGAGGAATTCGTGCCGTGCAAGTCATTGGGCGTGGACGACGAAGATGAGCGTACTGGAGAACGCTTGACCATTCCTTGCGAACCATTCTTTTCCATAGTTCCATTGCCGCTTGGACGTGCCGAAGACATTGAACGGTACCAGGTTTCTGCAGTTGTTTTTGTGTGTTGATGGTCTGACGAAAATTAAAAGTGTATTCGTCTGGGTTGACATGTTTCCCCTGGAAAGCGTTCGCCGCATCGTGAACCTCTTATATGCGGATTCAAACTCATGGAAATTTCTTCCCTGTGAGGAAGGACCCTTTTTGAAGATCTCAGCGTGGTCACAAATCAGTGATCAGGGCAAAACGACATCGACACAGCATGCACTATGTCTATTCTTGATGCCGCCTTGGGTGCTATCCGCAACGGACCTACAGGAATTTGCTCGGGGACAATCGGTGTGTCGTCACCCAACTCAGAAAGTTCTCGAACGGGCTAATGATTCTTAGTTTCCTGATCGTGCCTCGCTGGACTCGCTGGGAGATAACGCACGAAATACCTTTCATGCAAGCGAATGGCTCTGGAGCAAGGTTTTTGTCCATTCTAATGCATCGACAAGATGGTACTGACAGTCAAGAAGGTCTGGGATACCTGCATCTGCAGAGATTGTCCGTGGTTTATCATTACAACTTACACGCATTGGGTTTTGGGGGTCTTCTCTGCTGGTATGTGTTTCGGGAATGCTGGTTTACCATCTTTTTCCGACATGTGATCATAGGCTGGACCGCGTCCTTTGTGTCCCCTGTCTGGGCGTTTGATTCGCGTATGCCGACAATTCTGGAAGTCCTTGTCTTCTGGTTAATATCTGCAATGGGCCACCCTGGTGGATTCGTAGTCCCCGAAATCCCCGATGAGTTGGTACAACATAGACAACTTTTGGTTGCAACGTCGCGCGACATCTCTCGCGAAGAGTCTGCTGAGGCACTTGCACTTTCAGCCGTTTGACGAAGAGAAACACAAATTTAACGTAATACATCCTATATATGGATACAACATACTCATGTTTTTTCATCCTTGCAATCAAAATGCCACTGTCCTGTACGGCTTTAGTGCAAGCTTTGCGCGCGTTAAGAGTCTTACATTCAGTACAACCTACTAATGGTACGAGGCGCCGGCTGCGAGGTGGTAAGGACTGGTAACGATTAGTCGTGACCTGTACCAACCTGAAGTTCCGCGTAGGTCCACCCACCGTACTGCCACTACTTCCCCGCAAATCCCTTTTAAGTGCTATATATCTTGGGCCGATTCCGACGAGTATTTGGGTGTCAAAGATACATGTCACGCCCGTGTGCTTCCTGGAGACCATTATTTTGCTGGCTTGAGCTCAGCTATACGATCAAGCCCTCACTAAGGGCAAATCGAACTCCCGACGGGGTAATGCCAGCGCAACACACATGGGCCACTGATAGTCATGCGGTTGGATCAATTTCCGTTTAGATCAACTACTACACTCCGTTCTCAAGCTATAGAGAAATCTGCAGGGGTCCAGTCACAGCTGGTCCACCGGTGTATTCACAGGGTTCCATAAACCCAGTCACAAAAAACGCCCTCGAGACGAATATGCTCAGAGAGGCGCAGTGTACTTTCGTCCTAAGTTTTGAACGGCTTAGCTCAGATCAAGTCGCGAAGCCTTGTTTTGCGTCTCCAGTATCGGTTTCACGACAGGCACCTGAGAGGGTGTCATCGACGGTGACGTATTCCCATGGAATGATTCTGGTGTCAAACTGCTGTTGTTTGCTACCACGGCTGGGGCGCACAGCAGCTGCGAGAATGGCTCGTATAGTTTCGGTCGGGATGAGTGAGTTGGTGGGGTGATCTACTCCAGGTCAGAGCGGTATTCAGAAGGTTCTTACGAAGACTGACCGATGTAAGTGAGGAGACATGTAGCGTCGTTTGTGGATCCTGGGCTAAGTAAAACTCCAACATTATACTTAATGCATCTAGACGGACAACTTAAGGCTGCTGACTCGAACCGAGGTAGGACATGCTGACCTGCGAGATTCTGTAACTCTGAATCGGAGAACCCGAAATAATCAATGGCGAAGCGAGAAGCATCTGGGGAGCCGGGTTTGTGTGACGGAGGAGTCGGAAGCGAGGCAGATGGCGGAGATGCGGATATCCGAGCATCTAGCGAGGGCGAATGAGGTCCTTCAGCTACACGTTGCGCCAGGATAAAGCATGCAGCCGCGATGATACGAGGTGCGAAAAAAATGCAGAGTGGCATGCGGTATCTGCTCTGTACATGGACAGTGTGCCTACAATCAAAGAGAAGGAACCTACGAGTCGTGGGCAAAGCTCCACGAGTAATCCTGAACTTGGGTACTCGCTTGTTCGGTGTCAAAAAGGTCGACCAGGATTACGTGGGGGCTAATCGTGATGAAGTCGAAACATAGGGCTTCGAGGAGAGCTTCCTCGGTGAGGAGGATCGCGGTCTGCTGCTGCTCGACCTCCTATTAAAACCTGTGAGGGGATTTGAGCGATTCTAGCGGAGAGGCATACTTGCCACACCCTCAACCGGTATGTGCGAAACATCGATTCCAGTTATCTTGGACTGGCACACTCTTGCGACGTCGCGTAATTTTCTGCCACATTCCTCGGTCTTAGTCGCTAAAAATATGCATGCGGCAGCGACGTCCTAGCAAATGCCGTCTGAATGGTACGCGAATGAAGAATGAGGGGGATGGCTACTTGTCTGTGATAGTCCTCCATAGAGAATCTCATGAAAAACCGATGAAACCAGGTTGCTGCGGTGAACATCGCAGAGGAAGGCCTGTGGCATAACAAGGCAAGAGAAAAATGAGATCACAGACGCAAAAGAACACGACGAGGACCGCTGACAGTCCGAGGGAAGAGCCCAACCGGAACAAGAATTCGACACCCCTGGCACGATCATACAGTTCTTTTCCGACGGAGTAACGAGATGTGGCTACACTTGGAGTACACCGGAGAGCATCGATAGGGAATAACCACTGGGTGGAGACGGAGTTTTCGTTGGGAGGAGCTCCCATGATAGCGAACAGCGTCAGCGGGAGGTCCGGTTAGGATCTTGAAGAACCAACGCCACCGAACGATCACGTAAGGAATATGTGAAGTACTCGTTAATATTTGGTTCTTCAACAAATCTATTACTTACTACTGACCTACAAGTTGTCTAACTTTCAATCAACGCGTTTCGGCTTGGCATGCTAACAACATATGATCATCCCCACGTCCCGTCACGGCCAGAGTCGCGGGAGCCTGCACCCAGACCAAGCCAAAGTCGGAGTCAGTCGCTACCTTACACCCGCGGATCTCATGGGTTCATTTCGGTACGTGCCTCGTGCACTCCCTGTTCTTGGGTACTGCCAATGAACGTCTCATTGCGCGCTCTGCGTCGCTATCGCATCTGCGAATTTGGCTCTCATCTGGATGGCCGAAGGGCACCGAAGAATGTGGGTTTTCGCAACTACCTTCAGAGCGGTCGATTTCTTCCGTTTTGCAACACGCAGCTCCGTGGTAAATTTGTCGCCACGTCTATGATATATTTTGACAAAAAATGAAGGTTGGTGACACACCATCGCCTGACGAAATTGCCAATTGCCGTAGCTCAGCAGTCCCCAGTCTATACTGAACGCCGCATCTCTCGCGCTGTTCCGTCTCTTTGATAAGCTGAGTTTTACGACATTATTACAACATCGTGACAGATTTCGAGCATTTATTCTTCTCGCGGATTCCTAACCCTCTCCTCTCATTCTGACTTTTTCCCTTCCTTTGGTTGTTTACACTCTTTTCGGGCGGTCCTGTGATTTATTCCTCATCACACACCGATATGGTGCGAAGTACTTTCTTTTTGGTGTTAATTCTAGCTACAAAACTCATGTACATCCTGTTTGCAGCAATATCTGTTGTCGATCTCAACTGAGAATGTCGCACTGCCTTGTTACTGCAACCGACTTAGCCTCTTCCTTGTTGTACACAAGATGTGCACAAGGACTCTATCTGGCGATCTGCGTGCCGCCCATCCGCTGTCAGTGTTTCTGTGGCGCCTTGTCAAATCGAGCTGTGTACCCACTGTACTGCTCTGGAAACTGACGGCTAATGATGGGTCAGCGTGTTGCCTCAAGTGGTTTGGATCAAGTCCTTACTATTGCCAGCAAGTGTCGGTGCATGCAGAACAAGTGTCTGGATGTCTCGAGCTGAACTTGCAATATTGATCTTCGCACTGAATCTGCAAACCGATCAATAATCATAACCTTCACCTTGGATGGCCATGACCAACCATTTCGTCCGGCTATGCAAACCATCATTCAAGATACTCGGGATGCGAGGACGAAGACGATAAACGAACCAAGTCATAAACATGCCCACACCGTTTGTAAGTGACTTGCACTCTAGTACGAGCGTCGGTCACTAGGGCCTGAGACGACCACATGACAAAGACTACTGACCTTCGCCAGCGGCACATATCGAACAGGACTGTGGTGGGGACTTTATCGAGGTGGGGAACTACTCGGCTCCCAAACCCATTTTAAAGGTGGGGAGAGGAAAAAGTAATTTCGGCGCATCTCAGATCGTCGCGATCTTGCGGTATGTCACTGATTAGGTATCGGTCCGCTTGTTATGCTTGGACTATCACTGAACCCATCTGGTCGCACTGTGACAGCGTGCTGCACGAGGGATCCGTTCGGTGTTCCTCGGGCAGAGCTATTTTCGCTCAGTCGACGGCGAACGCAACGTTATGTACTGTACATTTGGGGCAGGAGAACTAAATGCCCCGTGTTTCGGCGGGGAATCCGCCAAAAAGCTAAAACTAAAAGAGCCAAAACAGTCCCCCTTTGCGGACGGTACCAGTAAATGCATCCCAGCGAAGAAGGGCTGGCAACAGCGAGGCGAGGTGGTTCCCAGCGGAACAGCGCACATTTTATTTGTCGGGACGGCATACCGATGGTGATATAGCTACCTCGTGATCGGTCCCCACCGTAATTGTCCCTGACATTCTGGATCGCATTCCAAGGGCGGAGCGGGATCAAACTCCAGGAGGACTACCGCAGTGCTTTCTGTTGCGGCAAGCCTCGCGGTATCTCCCTCATCTTGACAGAACTGGATGGACGGCAGCTGTTGCAGTGAATGCTTTGCTGTTTATATCCGCACCGAATGTGCGGTTAATCTCGAAAATCAGTTTCTCAAGGGAAAGTGCGCTGTTTATCGAAGCTGATCAGTTTGATGAGCCGTCGTTTTGTGTTCTAGATGCTTCTCGAGTTTTCCCGCAGGAAGACGCGTGTTCGTGCCCTTGAGATGCCACCAATGAACATAAGTTTCTCGAGATAAGTTTCGCTTATCCATGGCTTGCCCATAACATCCAATTAGTCACTGCCTTGTCCGCCATAATGGCGAGTGAAATTTCAAAAGTGTAAGTGTATCTGTAACCGATCTCCAATAAAGAAAGCTTATCGCAAACTTTATCGTATATCCAGAGTACTAGTGTGACAAGAGGGTGTTGTAAGGGTCTACGATGGAATGCGGTCATCCCGCAAACATTCCGACAAGATACTGGCTAACTCCTTCAGGGGTAAGACTACCCACGTCAGAGAACACAAGAGTAATGAGATCAGGCCTGCGTGGGATCAGAAAACGGCATGCACGCAGAATGTGATAATCACCTTGTATAATCCACATCCGGATGACATGCGATTTGCTCACGCGTCATGGTCCTTGGTCGTTCGGGCGATGATTTATTTTGACTCTTCGCTGTAGCCGTTGGGTCCTTGTCCTGCAAAGCAGGCCGAGTTGAGGAAGGAGATGGTAAGGGGAATGCGAGTATGCTAGGATTGTGTGTTGGAAGATCGTATTGCGATAGCGGAAATAGTCGATGAAACTTGTAGCTTGAGGATCGATCGTGACGGTGGCGTCAGCACGAGTTAAGGCGATAATTACGGCACGGACCTCTCTGCGAGGGCATAGAACGGAATGTTGGCGGCTTTTGCGATGATGGCTATTTGATTGCTGCCGACGGCATTGATCAGGCCACCGCTTTCCACTACGGCTTCTGAGCCAACTAGAACGAAATCGACTTTATCCATGACGTATGATACAGCGGAATCGAGGACGATCGTGCAAGGGATTCCCGCTGCAGTAAGTTCCTCGTAGGTTCGGAGACTGACGCGTTAAGTGAGTCCCAAATTCGAGGGCCAGGAGGGCAGAGAGAATATCTAACCCGAGGCCACGAGGCCTTGCTTCTGTGACATAGACTGAAATGCGCTTCCTCTCGTGTGCACGTAGGAGGGTCTTCGTGACGACTCTGGAATAGGAATGAGTAAGAATCTTAAGGTTATGTGAGTGGCAGGGAGGCGGTGAAACATGTGGGAACCCTCACGATCGAATCATCTTTGATGAATCCGAGGGCAAGTTCAGCTATTTTATCGCGATAGGTTAGGGCCTCTGTAGCGTATTTTTGGCCTTGCTTGACGAGCTCCGTTTTAAGATCGGAGAAACTCTTTGAAGGGTGTGTAGTGGTGTTGGTGGTATGCGTCCGGAGCAGGGTCACTCACGTCGGAATCGTGTGGAAATAGGGTGACAAAGGCGATGAAGAGCTCGCAACCGGCGTTGAGACTGATGGGATTGGGGGAGCGATCACTCAAGATTCTGGCACCATCGTTGAGCGCTTTTACGAGCTCGAACATGGTTCCGGCTAGGGAGGGAGGTTACACGGAGCGGTGCGCGGACCCGATGAAGAGAATACCATCGGACCTCTCGACGAGCTTGGTCAGGGCCAAGATGGCGGCGAGAGGGGTAGAAAGCTACGGAAAAGAGAAGGGTTGGGTTGGTACGGAGGAGAATATGGATACGGACCTGCTCGTCTGCGAGGAAAGATTGGTAGACAGCCCATACGTCGAATAGGACGTTGTCGGACATAGTGATATGAGAGGAGGATAAAGTCACGTGGTTTCGTAATAGACGGATCCATATTTGGGAATTGTTGTGGGGGGTCGTCAAGGAGGAGAGGAGGGACGAGTATTTGCGCGAATGTTTTTCAAATATGGTGAGATTATGTATCAAAAGTGTGAATATTTATCTGAAAGTAGACAGATTGTGTCATAAGATGGCTTGTCGTCGAAACACGTTGCACGACCGGCGCGGGGTCAAAATGGCCATTTATGTGGTCGGGATCGCACCGGACCCGCCAATTATAGTGGCCTGACCCACGCCCGCCCCTCCCCTCGTCCCTCAAAAGGTCCTTTCTCTCCCTCCCTCCCCTCCCTCCCCCTGTCCCTCCTTCTCTGTCACCCATCCTCGAGGTCGTTGATCTATCGATACACGCCTGGTAAAGGGCAGGCTCTCGTCCCCTCCGTTTTCTCCCTATAAAACCCTTCCTCCGTACCCCTCTCACCCAACCCTCATGCAAACACCGCCCTCCTCTACTGCTCAGGTCCATTTTTCCAGCGACGTCCGTAACATGGACAGCTGGGCCCGTCGCACCAGCATACCCCTCACTACCGCCGAAGCTTTGGGCACAACATATGCTCGTGCTCACAAGTGGCTTCTCTCTCTAAAGTCCCAGCTCATACAACAGCACGGTTGGGAGGAATCACAGCCTGCAGACCCTCGCATGCTCTTCTCCATCGAAGCCCCCTCCCCTTGGCGCTCTCCGAGTGGCCTCCCTCTCAGTCCAAAATTGAAGTTGCAACTCCCAATGCATGCTTCCTCTTTCTTCTCTCCAGAGAGACGCGTCCAATGGCAGATGGTTTTCCATAGTGACGTGTTTGCAACCCAGCGACTCATCGTCCAACCCATCAGCGACATTCTCAACCTCATCCAATGTCTCCTCACCGGCCTTGTCACCCTCGTCCATGAGGAACAGCTCCCACAGGGGTCGTATACCACGACCCGTGGTCTGCCTTCTGTCCAATGGATCAACGCTAATCAAGCTGCTCTTCTTGAGGTCTTTGGGCGTCCTCACTTTAAGCAGCTCTGGAAAGCTTCCAACGACCGCACGACTTCCTTCAAGGTTGATTTTGAACCCCGGCGACGCTGAGCCGACCTAATACTTGCATCCACAGGCTCAGGGGAATGGGCCTCGGGTGCTGTAACCCCGCTGGACGGATTTTACGAGTTGCATTCCGCTTCGCCCTGCGCTCATCCATCATGTATTTTTTCTACCGCCCACTGCACTTTCGGCCCATCTGTGATCCGCCACCTTCTCTAATCCGTTTCGGGCATTAAACTGTCACATAAACGCTCCATTACGCATTCCTCGCATAATTTTGAAACCGAGTAAATGATCACTCCCATTATCACTATAACACTAATCTGCTTTATTCATTCAGTACTTCCATTAGCACCAGTTTAATAACTCTTAGTAGCACGACATTCGTTTCAACTACTTAGTGCCCAGTCGTTGTCCAGATAATCCTGCAATGCTCTTGCAATGACAATCACTCCAGCCACCTCGTCACCCGAGCCTAGCTGCATATGTGACCAACCCTCGACCCTGGTAAGCGAAAAACCTGTGTGTGGGCACGAGAGACTCGAACGCACGCCTGACATATTTCGTACACCTGTGCATAAAAACTGGGTCGAACTCATGTTCGTTTGAAATTTACACCAAGCTGCACGAAACCGGCATCAAGTGGACAGAAAAGCGAGGAACGAACGTCTGCCTGTCAAAGAGGTTGACAGACACCGCGGACGAGCACGAGGGCTGTGTCCATGTACTGATCCTATTTTCCGCATTCTAGATCCATTATCCATGGGAACGAGACCGACCGATGAAGCCTAGCGTATTCAAACAGCATACCGCAGCGATCAGGGTTCGTTCGAGAGCACAGGTCAACCCCAATTTGTGCGACCCCCACGGTGCACCTTATGGCGCGAATATTTGCTCGGATTTACCCTCAATCCTTGTGCTAGAAGACCCCTGGTTGATCGCCACGTCAAAGCAACCCTCTTACCAGCGTGATAGGTTCGGCACTGCAGAGGACATGATTCGAGGCGAGTCCGCCCAACAATTCTAGGGTTTGGGATTAGAAGCAAGCGCACGTTGGAGGAAACACACCAAAAGAAAACACGAGTGATGCACGCGGCGCCGGTCTAGGGCGGGCAGACGTGCACTTGAGGACAGGCATGTGGCGCTACCCGCGGCCCGGGTCCGCGCGAGACGAATAGCCTTGCCAACAGTTCCCACTAGTAACGAATAGATCGAGTCAGGCTTGATGAGTTCGCAATCCGTCGTACCATGCCAGGGTGCAGATTGCCCACAAGGAAACCCCCCATCGCGACTAGAATGCCCGACATGCAATAAGTACGTCCCGAGCGACTTGCTTGGCCGTCCTTACCAACACGTTCCAGGCTAGGCATCCGTGGTTCCTTCTTCTGCGGTCAAGAGTGCTTCAAAGCAAACTGTGGGCATCTATCATCTCAGATCCTTCCCGTGGCTAACCTATCCCCCATCGTCACGCAGGGGTATATGTCATTCCCACTCTAATACGCTTCCTGACACATGTCACCAGAAAACACACAAAGCTATTCACGAACTAGCGCGTGTCCCTGTCCAAAGTGAGGTCCGTCCGCCAACTTTTGGGTAACCAGCTCATCGTTCCGTCTAGATGGCACATTCAATCCATTTCCCAATTACGCGTACTCTGGGCCTTTGCGACCCACGTATCCGCTTTCACCGAAGCGTCAAGTCCCGGATCATATACCACGACCAGACTATTCCGACCGCGAAGATGGTAGGCTCACTCCGATCGTATAACCAGCGTTGACGAATACATCATCCGCTAGGTGTTCCCATCTCCGAAATGCGCACATTGGGACATCCTCCGCGAATACTCAGTTTAGATGAAATCGAGAAGATGCGAATCGTATGTCGTGTAAGTGCCGAGTTATTCTCTCTCTTGATGTCTCATTGCAACTTTTGGATCCCACCCGTTCATGCCATAAAATTCGTTCCCATCCAGTTGGGGCGAGAAGTGCTCGACCTTGCTGCATCCCATGTGCGCCCAGGAATTACCACAGATGAAATTGATGCAATCGTCCATCAAGCTATCATTGATCGGAATGCATACCCATCTCCACTTGGTTATCGCAAGTTTCCAAAATCCGTCTGCACGTACGCAATATCCTTACCTTTTGTATGAGCTTCACCCGACGTAAAGGAAGATCTATCAATGAGGCCATTTGCCACGGCATTCCTGACCAACGAAAATTGAGAGACGGGGATATCATCAATCTTGGTCGATCTCTCCCCTTTCCTCTGTTGTCGTTCTGCTAACATGGTTCCACAGATATCTCGCTGTATTATCAAGGTAACTCTTTTCGAGCTCACGATTTCATGGTATCCGACCCGTGTCTGTTAGGTTTTCACAGCGACCTTAATGCCACATACCCTGTCGGAGCTATTGACGATGATTCAGCGAAGCTGATTCGAACGACGCGTGACTGTTTAGATGCGGCGATAAGAGTGTGCAAACCAGGGGCATTGTTTCGCGACATCGGAAAAGCCATGTTGGTTCCAGTTGTAATCCATGTTTTTCTAACCACTGACTTGGAGCAGTGAACCGGTTGCAAGGGCCAACAACTGTGCAGTGGTCCGCACTTACACTGGACATGGTATCAACCAACTGTTCCACACCGCCCCCAATATCCCTCATTACGCCAAAAACAAAGCAGTTGGGGCTATGAAACCCGGAATGGTGAGCGGTCTTTCCATGGTCTTTCGGAGTCATTGTTGACTGACCTTACACATCAGTGTTTTACTATTGAACCAGTGAGCATCGATATACATGGGCGGAATTGTCATTTACTCATGTGCGCACAGATGATTAATCTGGGTACCAACTGGGACACGCAACACTGGGATGATTCTTGGACCGCAACTACCATCGATGGCAAAAGGAGCGCACAGTTTGAGGAAACATTGTTGTATGTGACCCTGTTTTTGGCCCCGAGACTTGCACTCATCGTCCGATAATAGAATAACTGAAACAGGTGTGGAGGTGCTAACGGCAGGGAAGGACTTTGTTCTTTAAAGCTCGTTCACATACAAAGTACCCTACATGCGAATACAACGCGCCGGTAAATGCTTCCGCCGTCAAAACCTAATCCACTCCGCTCCAAATTCTCAGCGATTAGCAAGGCACATCAAATCATATCCCAAAGCCCCTTTATGTGTACATATTCTTATCCTTTTCTCGCCACCCTGTTTACACTAGGGAATCATCAGCCGCTGACAATGTTCTTGGTAAATACAACTTGGAGTTTAGATACGTTACCCGAACCGCGCGTCTCTTTTGCTTCCGCACGTCATCCTTCCCGACGATACACCCATATCTGCAGTGGCCTCGACGCCCCACAAATGTCCGAGTCTGAGCTTTATCTTCTCGTTGAAAAGTGTGGAGCGTCGCGGGGGAAGCCCATCTATGTGATCACAAAATATATCCCGTCAGTTGGTACCATTAATCAAAGTTACTGCTCGTTTTACGATCTTTCTCCTTATCAGCGCGACAGATGCTTATCCTAGTCGGACGGTATGCTTTGACTTTGCCTGAACGATGGGCATGCAGGAAGATTGACTTGCACAGAGAGAGATCAGGTGCATGGACCTTGGCGGCGAAGCCCTGGGCTCTTTCAAGACAAAACAAGAAGGATGTACCCAAATACAAGTGAGTCCATACCCTTGAGAAATGGATCAGACACCGATGTTTTAATTCCTCGACGCAGTTTTTCAACGAAACATCAGGGCATCTCAAGTAAGCGCCTTTTTCGAAAGGAGGAAATGACCCAAGTTGAGAATAGAAACGGCAAGATGTACCAATTCCGAATGCGGCTTGGAGTTTTCCAAGGCAAGTCTCCAAGAGAATGCGTACATCCAGATCAAAGGTCTGCCGGCCTGATGCAAGTGATACCTCGCATCCGATCTCTTGTTTCACCGGAAGTTAGACCTGGTGTCACTTCCATTTTCCGTGTACAGATGGATCTCACAATGTATATACGAACACAAATCATGCGATTGATACAGTCCCCATACATAACCATAACAGAATGTTCATGCGTGATCGTGTCTACTGATCTCCTCGTTCAGGTCCGCCGTTGCATTCGGAAAGGTCTCCTGCCTATCAACGGTCGCTATGCGTTCTACGGGTACAAGATCGGAAAGACTCTCTTTGCGCTGTCGAGGACGCATGTGCAGCGACTGGCTGTCAGACAGTTGCATGCCTGTCGAAGCACTAGACGACCCGGCCTGGTTGGTGGATGTCATCCGGAGCCGCTGGAGGTCGGCATAGGAGCCCTGTCTGCTACGGGGTTTGCTTCGAGGTGCATCCTCGTAGGCATGAAGATATCCGATCACATGATCGTAATCTCCATGGTCCTCCTCATCGGACTCATCGGGCACAGGTGTTGCTGGTCTGCTGAGGTCATGACTAGGTGTGTTCCCCCCCGATGCGCTAGTGCCACGTTGGGTTGTGCGACTCCAACCAAAGAGGCGTTCATCCAACCAGGTCTATCGGATTGAGCCAGTCGCCAGGTGGTAATACGTGCCCACTAACCATGGGATGAATAAGCAAATTCCCTTGCGCATCTACTTGTCCTACACTGCTCTTCCGTCGCCAAACCCCTGGGTCGCTGGACGGAGGGGCGCTCGCCGGTACCAAGATACGGAACTATCCAGGATGAGGAACGGAAAGGCGCTACCACACAATACGTGAATGCATACCTGATCAAAATCGTCATACAACTTCGGTCCAAATTGGTTAATCACATCGGCCACTTCGTTCGAAAGACGTAATCTCATGGCCTTCAGCTTGTCGAGGTCTCGCTGCTGTCCGGGAATAAGAGCGACAATGAGAGGCCGAAGAGATCTGGAGGGTGTTTCAGTGACCGGGCAACACCACAATCGAGATTTGCTTACTTGAAGACATCCATTCCGGCCTCGCCGAATTTGAGGGCGGCATAATTCATGAAAGGAAGGGTGCACATAACGAGGAATGGCGTCCATAACTGTAGCGACAGAGGTACGTGGGCTTTCATAGCGATAACAGTTGCTAGAATTGCATAGCACGTGTACAAAACAGGGGCGACACCCATAGAGATCAAGATCTTCCAAGTTGCGAGCACGTCTCGGCCGGCAACCTTGACGGCGGAGGCAGCAAGCGCCTCTGCGTCAGTGCAACGACTATGAGTTATGTCTCTAGCTTCTGGGCGTCTTGCTCACCTTTAGCCTTCCTTTTCGACATGACAGAAGCAATGACAAACATCGGACCATTCAAAATGACACCAGGCAGTGCCAAGGTAGTCCAGACCACCAATAGGGCAAGGCGATAGAGAAGAAGGCCAAGAGCCTTCCAGCTTGCCTTCTTGGCGCGCGGTACCTAATTTTATCACGATGGTTTATAGTGTCGTTTGAAGAACGAACGCGAATAGAGCACACCTGATGGTCACGAAGACCGAGGTCTCTTAACAGACGATTATACTTCAACACGTCGCTCCTAAGTTTCTGGACTCGCGGTTCATCTTTGAAATGTGTATAACCTTCGAGGAAACGCCGGTTCAATTCAACTACTTGACCCAACGTGAGATGTTGGCCAGGCGTCTTGTAAAGCCGTCGAACAGCTTGTATAAGCTGCGAGACGTGTCTTAACCAGATTCTGAAACGCACGAGTGAACAATCGCACCATGAGAGTGTCATAGTCAGGAGCTCGGATAGTCACGGTCTTGAGACCATCATAAATCAGATCGAGAAACTTTGCAACTGCCTCACGTTTCCGGCTGCCACCCTCTTTGAACATCTCAATCAGCTCCGTCGGAACGTCCAGCGCGGTTCCGAATTCAACAACTGCACGCGAACGGAAGCGGTGAGCATGAAAGTAAGAAAGACCGACCGGCACGATTTTGACTTTGACATTTGGATCGTTGGCCATCGCTCCGAGAGCCATGATGGAGACACCGGCTTTAAGGGGAAGCAAATCAGTGCGGTCATGACTTCCGCCTAAGGTCACGTCAGTCGCGCATGACGATACAATTGATTGTGGTCTAACCTTCAGGAAAGATCCCGATGCAGCCTCCTTCTTTCAACCTTTGGTAAACTCCACGATACATCTCTTGCTGATCAATGAAGGGGAGCGTCTTGAAAGCCAAACCATTCTGTCCTTGTGCCTTGGCCTCGGCCAATTTCTCTCTGATGCGTGCTGTTCCTTTTCCCGTCTCACCTCCAAACTCTTTCTTAACTCGGAGTTGCGTGTCAGAGATGACTTCCACCACTTCGGCCGCTGCTGAGTTGATGGATTTCGACAGCATAATTTGCATTTTGGGTATGAACTCGGACTTGAAACGCGTTCCTTCCCCGATGACAAGACATGGATCATCCGGAGACAAGGAAATCAGGCCGGTTCCGGGCTTGGCTTCATCAGCTGCCCGAGCCACAGGTACTTTGCAAAGACTGAGTGCACCAATAGTCTCGGCAGACACAAAATGCTTACTGCTATCCATTTGGCGGGCGAAAAAACCTACAGCCTGCCGCTTCAAGCTCTTCGCCGCTGTTAAGAATGCAACCCGACGGCGAGTTTCCCTGAATACTTCGAGGCTCAGAAGCAAGGGATCAAGGAACTATGGGGATGGTCTACAAATGCAACTACAGAAGCCATGTAGAGACATACTTGGTTATGATGAGGAGCACCGACAAAGATGATGGGACCATCACGAGGGACATTGAAGGCACCACGGGGGCGTATCTCCCTGAAGAATATCTGGGTAATTACCCTCCAGAACATCAAGGCAGCTTCATATGTGACTGTCGGCATGTCGAGGACGGTGCAAGTACGTCGTAAAGTGTTACGTGGAAATGGTCATGAGAGGTTGACGCTAGAGCCATCCAGCCGGCAATGTTGGTGAGCGTCGTGTATCAACACGGACAAACTCAACATCACGCCGACTCGGCTAATCATTACTACTACGATATTCTGCTTGCATGTGCGTACTGTACATATGTCAGGCAACCGAAGTGAGGGCGAGATAAGCGTGTAAGATATGAGGGAAACAATCATCCAACGGATGTGCGTGGTTTGCTTGCACTAGCGGACGAACCGTTGCTTGCTGCGCTCGCCCGCTTGTACTGGAATATATCATGCAATTTGTGAAGCCTGTCTTCTCCCGGGGGTTCTGGTGCATGCAATGGCGATCGTGGACCACTCCCAGATTCCCGGGTCACAGGTGAGCCGGGGCTCGGTTCATTCCCGTTAGCTTCGAGTTCTGCCATTAACCGTGAGTACGCTGCTTAGGGTTCGCTGAATGCACGTACTGGATAATGTGCTTGCAACAGCCGCCGTCCTTTCTAGATCCTCTGCAGCACGACTTGCCAGTGCACGGTTGATGTACTTTCGGAACGCCGGTCCGGTTGCCTCGAGAAGCTTTTCCACTTTCGGTCTTTTATGTGGATAGTTCTTCAGGAAATGGTGCAGTTCTGTAATGCCTTCCTTGTGCATCGCGCCGGTCGTCTCACTAGAAATATGATTGATGATGGTGATAAGTTGGGCCTCTGGATCTGGTTCTTCTACAGGTGAAAAACCGTTGTGTGAAGATATACTTGGACTGGTCTGGTGACTGGGTGAGGAACGACGGTGGTTAGCAGAAGCCGAGCCCGTCGGAGAAATTGGCCGACTAGAAGCGGCTGAGTATGGCCGGCTAATGGGATCCGGTGGACTCCCACTTGCCCTTGTGAGGGGGTCTGCGGATTTCGAGGCCGAGTTTAGGATGCGGTACACGTACGGATACACGATGGTAGCGGACGGATCATCGAATGAAGCGGACAAAATGTCATAGGATTCATCTCCGTAGTGGCCTGCGCACCAGGTTAGGAAACGACAATAGTGCGACGACATTGCAAGTCACACGTACCAACCACATGCTGTATGATGACCTTGATGGTCCTCAACGGCATGTCCCCACAGGGTACCTTATTGGTCGCCCTCGCACGCCATTCGTTGGGAGGAACCGATTGGAGGAAATGTTCCACCGCGGGAAGGAGCTCCACTGGATCTAATTTCTGCTCCTTGAGGTCCTGGGGGATGTTGCGCGCAAGCTTCCACACGCATTTGAGAACGAGTTCAGCTATCCGCGATTCTTTCGATTCGGGTGGCGCGCCGGTACTAGGAAACGGTTTGACAATTTGGAGGAGGAGGGAAAACAAAGAACTTTGGGGTTTTTCAGCATATATTGGTAACACTGGATACGAGAACAAGCTAACCGGAATATGGACATTCTTCGGGCAGTCGCAAATAGACGCAAAATAATCATGTTTATGAAGCGTGACAAATCCTTGACTTTGATAACATTACTTTCGTCTGTCTCTAGAAGGCGCAGTGTAAGTTCTTCGAGTAAGGGCGTGAGGATTTCGACAGTTAGTGACTCCGCCAGGAATGTGTGGTCGCAGAACGTGTTAAGAGTTTGTATGAGGTGTTTCGCAAGCCGGAAGTTTTCGTCGAGAACTAATTCTTCTGGTCTTTCGAATACGTGGGTCATCTGTAGCGTGATCGTCTCGATCAGGCCCTCCGTATGCTCTGCGAGGTCCCTGTATTCGCGTGAAGCGTGTCCGTCCTCGGGTTTCGTCATAAGTATCTTCTGTATCTTCTTGAGTGCGTCAACACTGCGCGATGGGTCACTGCTGAGGATACTTGAAATCGTTATCGTCACATCATTGGCACCGTTGGTAGGGATATCATCATAGGAAGGAGCAGCGTCGCTAGATGGAAGGGGTGGTGTATTTGTTATCCGAGATCCATTCGTTCGGGCCGCGTATGGCAGTTCAGATGGTTCCTCAGATGGTCGGATTGTAGCATTGTTAGTTAATGTGGGAACAGCAACAGTGGGTCGGGTTACCGACCGAGGCTGTGCCAAACGAGAGGGGAGCATGCTTTTGGGACGCAAGCCAGATCCCGATGCCGATGGGATCCCAGATGTGCCCGTCACGGACGGCACCATTACACCAGAGGGACTGGGTAACTTGGAGGGTCCACGAGGTGGAGAAGACGATTGGCCAACAGTTTGCAATAGCGCAGGAGAAGCAGGTCGTGCAATGCGAGATGTCGTAGAGGGAGCAGGACTTGTGGGACGTGGAATACCACCTAGCTTCCCAACAGAAGGCGATTCTGGTCGTGAAGCGACGTTTGCCAACCGAACTACCTGTGAGAGAGGTGCGGCGATTTGTTGTTCTGGCTTGACAGGACTGCTTGGACCAGCGACACGCCGGAGGCGCTCATCGAGCTGCGTCTTATCTTTGGGAGAAAGTGGTCCTACCAGGGCCCATACCTTCTCTCCAACAAGCACATATGTCTCACTGCGAATCACATTGAATGACATTCCGTCTGACCAGTAGCCGACGTACCTGAGGACGGACAACGCTGATTTACGGACAGCGGAGTCCTTGTCAGCAATCATTGATCCGATGATGGGGAACGCTTTGGTGGGTTGATTACACGCGCCCATTCCATTACGTTTCAGCAAATTGGCTAGCTCATCCAGTGCCCCTTGTCTAGTCTTTGCCACTTTTGCTTTGAGGCCATGTTCTAGCAACAAGTCGAAAATCCGACTGTATGCATACACTTTTGGCAGGGACTGTATAATGTTCTGGACACGCACACGCACAGGCTCGCGCGCGTCGCCAAGCTGGGTGAAAGAAACTCAGCAGCGTTCATACAATCAAATCTCCCAAGATATGTTCACCTTGTAGATGAATGTTGGGACAAAACAAAGCGCTTCTGAATCCTCAACCTGAGCATCGGTGCTGCGAAAGAAGGACACAAGCGCTTCCATAACATCCAGACATTTCGAGGTCAGATTCGACTGTGGTTCGTGAGCCTTGATAGAAACGTATTTCAACGCGAGGTCGGAGCATGCCAAGCCAACTGCACGCATATCGTCGACAGGAACACCATATTTATCTTCTCCCGACGCCGCAGCCAAGAAAAACTCTTGTATGGTAGAGAGCCCAGAAACGTGGTCGTTAACTGCGTTGTGATCACGACTGAAGAGCTGGCCGACCAATTCCCTGGACACATGAGCCTCCATTTGATGTTGCAAGACGTCTGCGAGATCCTTGCGCGTTGGTCCAGCTTCATTGGTCCATTTCTGCAGATCTTTTGCCAACCTCGCACGTTTCGCTTCCATGTTCATGCTGGAGAAAGGGAGAGAAGCCAATGCTGTCGGAGTGTTAGATTTTGTGATTGGAGCAGTAACACCTGGTCGTTTCGGTCCAATCTTGCCCAGCACTTTAGTAGTATTCAACGATTCTTCTACGGGCTCCTCTCTTGATTCAGGTCTGGTCGTACCTTGCGGCAGCTTCCTCCTAACACCGCTGGGTTTACTCGGAACTCCAGACGATATGGGAACTGAGGGTGGTGGAGAGGGTGGAGATATTGGAGAAGGTGGAGACGATGGGGCAGTAAGGGCAACCGAGGCCTTTGCAACTGGTTTGGTTGGTGAGGCAGAGGTCGGGGGTGGCACGGCTAGGTCCTTGGCAGCTTGAATGATCGGAACGGCAGTTTTGCGAGATGCCGGCTTGAGGGCATTCGTGTTCGCCATGACTTTGTCGAATCCGACGGACGTAATCAAGGATGGAAGGAGTGCCTGAGCGCCTTTCCTAACATCTGCGCTGCGATCGTCCAAGCAGGAAACTACAGTGCCAACCCAATTGCTCAGATCCAGCGGAGATGAAGGGAGACTTTCCTTCAGATAATCGGCAACCCATCCCATGAGTGATGCCCGCTGGGTAGGATTTGTCGCTTCAAGTGCAGTACCGAGGAAGTGGACCATGGAGTCAATGCCCTCGCAGGCATTTGCCATCGCTGTCAAAGTTTGAATGGCGGCCGCTCTGATGGGCGCTTTCTGGTCGGAAAGTACAGTTGCCACCGGAACGACAAACAATTTTGTGTACTTCTCAAAAGGCTTTCCCATACCCGTTGCAATGCGTGCGACGATATCAAGAGCGAGAGATTGAACTGCCTTGTTAGTGTCAGCTACCCGAGCCTTCAACACTTGCGCAATTTCGCCCATCGTCGGCTTCAATCGTTTATTAGCACCTTGGTCTAAAATCGCTTGTAGCGCCTCCAAAGCTTCCTTTTTGGTCTTCCACGCGTCGTTCTTTGCATCGGCGAGGATAGTGGTGCCCTTGAGTAAAGCGTCAATCTCGACCCTGGGGAAAAGGTCCTCCAATGGATCTGTGGCGCCTTTGCCTCCCTCAGTTGATGTTACGACCATGGAGACAACATCGGCGGATGTCCGACTCGGCTGGGGGGCAGGAGTTCCTTCAACCTTGTCAAATTCACTCTGAATCGTCCCTAGAAGCTGTGGATTGATATCCTCCAGAAAGTCCTTGATTCCTATGTTGGATCAAATATGAAGTTTGGCGACGTAGTGGACAGGAGGCGGAAACGTACCTGCTCCCGCAAAAAGTCGCACAGTGACAAGGGTCTTGGTCGCGCTGGTACGTACGGCGGCGTTGGAGTTCTTCAAAGCGATCTTGAGGAACTCGATTAGGTTACGAAGTGAGAGTCCAGCAATTCCAAACTCGAGGACCACTGTATCCACCCAAGTCAACGCGTCTGCAAGAACCTTGGGAGCTTTCTGTTTGCCTAATGGCTCGTATGCTAGATCGACCTGTCTAAGTTTTCGGTGACCGCATTGGACAGATACCATGTCGTACCTTGGTTAAGCACAAACTGCAATGAAGTCTTCTCGGCAAAGATTATGAGTGCATCTCCTGCAGGCTTCTTCAACTTTGCGTCACCGAGTTTTTCACTCAGGTGTCCGGTGGATAATGCCACGCAGGACCTCCCAAAAGACGGGCACCGTTCGGCAAGAATGTTTAAAATACCATATAACTTGGCTGAAACCTGGATAAAACAATCATCAGCGAATGATGAACCCATGAAGTGAAAGTGGAGTGTACTTGAAAATTCTTTTCAGCCCAACCTTTCTTGGCAATCGCCCTTACGACGACTTCGGCATCTACATCCTGTACTGTCCCTTCGAGCCAAGTAGTCATCTCGTCGCATGCGGCAAGCCTTGCCTTCCAGTTAGCGTCTCCAAGTCCCTCCATGACAGGCCCGGGTATGAGGCCAGCGGCGAGTGCTTCGGCATCCTCGGGAGTGTGCTTGTATTTGAATGTATCAAGAGTACCTGGTGGGCCCGGTGGAAGAGGCTTTGCGCCTTTAACAGTCGCAGCGGGGGCCACTTTCTTCGCCGCAGGTGCAACACTTACGGGGGCACTAGACTTGGGAGCCCCATCAGCGGACGATGCATCGCCATTAGCTTGTCCCCCTTTCTTAGCCTAAAACATTCAGCTACATCAACGTCAAGCATCGCGACACCGAAAGGACGAACCAAAAGTCTGGAGGACGGTTTCCCGGCTGGTTTCTTCGGAGGCTCATCCTGTAGAGATACATCCTCGCTGGGTGGGGATGGATCAGAAGTTGCCTGAGTTGGCGCCTTTGCAGGAGACTTTTTCTTGGGCGGTTCTTTCGCAGCCGGCAGCGGCTTCGGCGGGCCTCCAGACCCAGCCTTGCACTTTACAGTAGCTTTGTCGTAGGCTTCTTTGACCTTCGCCTTCCGCACATCCGCCAAACCATCCATGAGAGCGTTCAGCGGCCGTTCTCCAACCATCTTCATCAATGTCCCCAAACATACAGCAGCTTCAGTGCGAGCTCCCTCAAAACTATCTTCGAGTAGGATGGCGAGAGGATCTGTAAGTGATTTGATTTGCCCTGGTAGGACTGGATTCCTCGAGGTCGAAAGACAACGTCCCAGGAACTTCAGAGTCCCTTCCTTGACTTGGGGGTTTTTATTTCCTAACGCTGGAAGCAGGTCTGGTATTATCTCGGGTAGAGATGTCTGTAGAGTCATGATCACGAAGCGATATCAACCAGAAAACGCCTAGAATGCTCACCGTCAAGAAAACGGCATCTAGAGCAGCTCCTATAGCTTCCGTGACATTGACTTTTCTCTCCTTCAAACGCTCTAACATGGGGGGGACCACAGCTTCCCTAAGTCTTCCAAACAAACCCACCATTCCCTTCGCGAGTCCCTCCATGACGTTGGCGGCCGCCATGACACAGTTAATGTTCGCATCCTTTTGTACACAAGCGGCCAAAGATTTTGCGAGCTCCCCCAACTCTGGTGCATCCCGAATCCGGGGGGTGGCGTTGACGAGCGTGAGCAGTTCATCCAGCGCCTCTTTGCGCTCTTTCCATTTTGAGGATGTGAGATTCGTCTGCATGTTCGATGGAAATCTGGCCACGATGTCGACGGGCTCCGCAAGGCTGCGTGGATCAGGAAGGTCTAGTTCTGTTGAGACAAGATCAGTGGCTGGCAAGAGACGCGACGAGATTACTTACCTTCTACTGTCACAGTACCCACGACATCCCCGCTGGCGCCAGCACCTGCATTGGCCTCAGCCTCCCGTTGCTGTTCCCTTGTCGATCGTTCGGCCTTGAGCATCCCTTTTCCTTTTCCTTCTTTATCCATGCCTTCAAATGCTTCTTGCAGCTCTTTTACTTGCACGGGCTTGAGCTCCGTTAACCATGGGTCGATTGCTGGTCCAATGTACTGATATAGTGTGTGAGTGAGTTGCGTGCCCTCGGCGCGAACATTTTTGTCCGCGTGAGCAAAAATCTTGGGTAATGCCTTTAGAACTGGAGCGGGTGGTGTTACCTGCGTGCCAAATGATCTGTAGGTAGTTGAGTGATCGACGCTGGCGAAATGGCATCTGTTCCAAGTACTTACCGAAGGACCTCCCTGAGCGCGAAAACACTGGCTGCAACCGCCTTGGGCTGCTTCGCGACGAGACCAGGAATGATATCCGCCTGCGATGAGGTAAACATGATCAGAACGATTATTCCAAAGGTAACTGACCGAAAGTCGATCACACGCACCACCACCCCGGCACCAGAATTCTCCACTTCGACATATTGCAAAATAAGTTCAATCGCTTGATTCTTTGTCCCCGCCCTGGCGGAACCAAGACACTTGTCCACCAAGGCAGGAACGACTGTGTCTCTGGATTTGGCAGCAGTCTCGCCTGCAAACTTGACCAATGATACGAGGCATTCTACACCCTTCTCTTGTGCCACTGCGTTGGAATCTGTTGCTATCTTCTTGAGAAGATCGGGGTTGGATACGTATGGTTTGAACGCTGGGTCTGAATCTGACGCAGTTGTTTGGAAGGTCTTGATGAGAGATTCATAGGCATTTACACGGGCTTTCCAATTCTTGTGAGCGAGCCTTTCAGAGATTGTCAGTGACGAAAAGTCTTCTTCCTGAGGCGGGGGTCCGTCCATGCCCAAGGGCAGACTTGTTGAACGTTTAAAAACAAAAAGATGAACGCGCCCCTCCACAAGTTCTTGGGTGGTCGATAACCCAGTCACGTAATTATGTAATCGAAATAAACAACACGTGACTTGACCCCCTACCGCGCGACAAGAGACAGTCCGACGTCCGTGACAAGGTCCCACACC